>JAWNNO010002602.1:0-143675 GCA_035044985.1 Lordiphosa fenestrarum | reverse complement strand
TTCAACATATTTAGTATTGAGGGGGGCGGTAGGGGGCGTAGCACAACTTTGAAATAAACTTGCTCTGACGGACAGACGGAATTGGCTATAGCGACTCGGCTATTGATGCTGATCAAGAATATATATAGTTTCTGGGGTCGGATATGCTTCCCTCTTCCTGTTACATACATTTGCACGACTTTCGTTTACCCTTTTTACTCTTCGAGTAACGGGTATAACTCTTGAGGCCAAGTAGCAAGCCATTTATGACATACTCATTTCATTGTTAGATTCTCAAAGTAATAAGATGATTGGCATTTAATTTTTGAATACTTAGAACTTGTACACAGAAAAAAAAAATCTGAAATCAATCCGAAACGGGATTGAAAACTGGGTAATCCAGGAGCAAGCTTCAATTGATACTGTTTTTTGGGATTTAAAAAAAAAGTGGGAACGAGATCAATCTTTTCCGGGGTCGGTTCAAGAGTATCCGGGAGTACCCTGTTTTCAATACCGTTTCGGATTGATTTCTTTTTCAGTGTACTTACGGCGCAGTTCAACCTTAATTCTTAATTAAATTGATTCGATATTTCAATTAAAAACTTTTCTTCAAGCGAAGTATCCTCAATCAGTGGGACATTGCCCCTGAAAAACGACAAAGAAAGTCTGCAACTGGTAGACGACTTTAGTCATAACAGAACAAAAAATTGTTTATTTATTTTTGTTGATTTTCCTTAAGTTTGGTCCTGCGAAGTGCCACTTCCCTGACTACTCCCTCACCTTATCAACAGCCAGTTGGCATGCAGAAAAAAACATGATTTATGTATTTAATTTAATGTGCTTGTTTTTCCCCAAGTCTTTTATTTTTGGAGGACAGTATGTGTTTATTTGTCAGGCGACAGCGGGATAATAACAGACAAACACAGTCTGGGAGAGTGAGTGAAAATTAAGAGAGTGAGAGAGAGAGACCTTTCTTTTGTCGGTTTAATGGCGTTTTGCTCTTCCAAAGGCATTAAATTGTCTTTGCCGCCCAACAGTAAAAAATAAATTACAAAAAGAAAGCATTAAAATGAAAAATGTGCGGCAAGTTTGCTTTTGTTTTTCTCAGCTCCTCCGGTTTGTAATTATAAATAATTTGCTTGGCTTTTTGCAGTGCATTAATAAGTAAATAGGCCAAAGGGCAACAATAAAATTTGAAGCCTAGGAGACTGCCAAAACACAAGCAAATCAAATTCAGAGGATAAGCCATAGCCTGCAGGCACACTTGTAAAAACATCAAACACACACACACACACGCGCGCTTAAGCAGCATGCAATTACCATAAGCTTCATACACACACACACACACACGAGACCATAAAGGGAAATGTGCCAAAAATAAAAAGAAGAATAAAGCCAACCAGGGATCAAGTGCAAATTTTTGATAATTAAACATTCACAAGCGCCAAAATGCTTAACACAAGCACAAACAGAGTCAAGTGGGCTGGAGAGGGCCTGAACTTATGCCGGCAATGTAATTAACACACAAAAATTGAAATCTGTTGGCTCACACACATACGATGGCTTCATTCAGGTCTCTAGGAATGTCTGCAGATGGTTGAGTGTGTGTGTATGCGTGCGTGTGTGTCTATATGAAGTCGCAACAACATCCTTTTTTGTGTTTTCGTAATTAAAAATCAGCTGCAGGATATTTTCACCAGCCCAGATTCTCCAAGCGAAATTACACACTGTGCAAGTAGGTGTGTCTGTGTGTGCGTGCATACATACATACATACATGTATTAAATGTATAAACAACCATTTTCACAGTGAGAACTTCCAAGCTACTTTTAATATGGCTGAGCCAAAGGGAGCCTTGGTGCGGCTCACATGGCGTATGTTGAAAATTATTAAGGTTCTTTCAATTGAATTCCAACAATTTAAAGTAAGATTTTCATGCTGTTCAGACTTTAAAAGGGATAAGCAACTTTTTTGTCTAGCAATGAAGATGTTTTCTTAACAATTTTCTTATATTTGGCTAAGAAAAGCTATTCAAAAGCTATTAACATGGTGACGAAGAGTAAAGGTTCCGTGAACCACCCAGCTGCCCCAACAGCCTGCTGCACGGCTAGTGGCTGTTGCATGACATTCCATATAAAACCTGGCTGAGTCGACATATGAGCATTAGAATGCGCTGCTTTCAGCTGCTACCGCAGCGTCAAAATTTATACTGAGCATAAGTATACCCGGAAACAAGAAAGAAAGTCGGTCAAGCCCGACTATAACTTACTTTGTACCAAGAAAATTTGTCTTTTGATCATAACTCGAAACCGTTCATCCGATCTTCTTCATTCCTTTTGCGGATCGATAAGTTATCCTAATAACTAAATATGTCCAGAAGGAACAAGCCATCTATCTTCAAAACTGTGGGAGATATGACGCTTTTTCTAAATTGCGGGGGCAGGAGAGGGCGTGGCCAAAATTGAAAATAAACTTGATCTGCCTGCAGACATAAGAAGCATATGTCCCATACATGTCAAACCTCTATCTTTTACCATCTCTGAGATCTGTGCGTTCATACGGACAGACAGACTGACTGACTGACAGACTGACAGACGGACAGACGGACATGGCTATATCGACTCGACTGTTGATGCTGATCAAGAATATATATACTTTATGGGGTCGGAGATGCTTCCTTCTGGATGTTACATACTTCTGCACAAACTTATAATACTCTATGTACCTACGGTACAGAGTATAAAAATGTCGTAAATGCGTCAAAAAAAGGTCAGTCTGCTGCATAGCGTAATAAATTAATAATTAATTGTTTACTCAATTCCATCTACATTTCATTCCATTCCATTAATAGCCCAAGCTCATTGTAGAAACAGCTTAAAATAATTAAAAACTCGCACTTTGTCTCAGATGCCATTTAAAATCCATTTAAGAGACACAACAAATATGTCTGCTCTCTTTTAAAGCCAATTTCACCATAAACAAACATTTACCATGCCACAATTTCACGTCTGCTGCATCCTTGTAATTTATTTCCCAATCATTTATTTTATATTAATTAAATATGCGGTTTTTACATACAGAGCTGTGTATTTATATTTATATAATTTGAGCAGCGGGCGACAAAAATCTGTTTTTTATTTGCTTTTAAGCTGTAAGCCAAACAAATGAAAGGAAACCATGGAGGGATTTTCAATTTCTTTTTTGTCATATTTAAATTTGTTCACTTGTTGTGACCGATGTAAAAAGTTTGGAGTGAAATGCTTTGACAAGCATCTGCCCGAGGCAGCGGCCTGTGGGCCTGTTTCTGACAAATTGACTTTGACTACAATAATAATCATAACATCAGCAACAACTGCAACAACTTTCAAGTACTGTATTCATATTGATTTCAAACGCAAGTCGAAATGCAAATGACAGATTTATATTTCAGGCTGTTCCAAGCTGTCAATCAACTTGGTGAAGGTGTTGATTGATGTCTAGACATGATGGTGAAGAGGGACGAACAAAACTGGAAACATCATGGCAGAGGGAAGAGACAGATAGTGGGAGCATTTCATATTTTTTTTTTTGACAGCTCTGGATTTGAGACTTTCGGCTACCGCTGGGCGACTTAGCTGCGCTTAGGACAGTGTCACAAGTTGCTTTTAAAGTTGGTAAAATTGTAAACTTTTGTTTCAAAGCTAATGGCTACCAAATTTATTTATGCTCATTTCTCAATAAAGCTAATCGTACTCAGAGCAAGAACAATCGGTGTCAAAATCTAAAGATCTCATTTGAAGTAGGGGGACTTGTCTTAGACTTTTTTAGGATATCTAAAAACTTTGCAAGCCGATAAATTTAAAGTTTTGAACCCACAAAATGCTTGATAAAAATGACCAAATTGCACAAGTTTACAAAAAAAGGTATCTTATTAACCAGAGATGATAGCAAACGATTGTTATGTATTTTCGGGTGCTGAATTCAAATAAATTGTCCGTTTTGCCCCAGCGCGATGATACAAAAACTATGTAAATATAGTAAAATTAAGTGCACAATGATCTTTAATGTAGTTCATTTAGTGATTTTTTCAAATTGGCAGTTCAGTTTGAAATAATGTTTGATTTTGGGAAAAAACGTGAAATTTCTCAGAAAAATTCTTCATATTTAAATCAAAATAAAATTTAAAAAAAAAGTATCTTAGGAATCAGAACACTAATTTGGTTTTGATTTTTCGTGATAGTTATTCAACTATGGGTACACTGTGGCTACAGGAACTAGAAATGTGAGCAAACCTTGTTCAACTCATGTTTATTGCAAGCCTGAGTATAGCTTATTTTTTGAGTTTTTTTCAGATTTTTCGAAAGACGATTAGAGATCGCAAGCAAGTCAAAATTTAGCCAAAAATACTGTACTGTACTGTACTGTTTTCGAATTTTATTTATCAGTGATGCTCCCATTTTCGCTTTCGCAAAAACTATGCGATTAGATCACCAAATCGTAAAAGTTGGTGCTCCGACATTCGCAAATCGCAAAGTTTTGCCGTTTTTAAACCGGCGACATCTGAGTCCGTGAAATGAAAAGTAAATGCAAAATATAGGTTGATGCACAAACAGTCAGCCCACGGAACCATTTTTATTCAGTTATTTAATCTTTTTAGATTTGTCTTACGGACTCATCCACTCAATTCGCATTGAGGCAATATTTTAAACAATTTATTTAATAGAGATACACAAAATTGAGCGTGATGGAAAACTGCTCACAATAACAACAATTTGCGATTTGGCCATGGTATATATCGATATATGACTATCGATATCATGAGTAGTGGTGCTCATCAGCTGTTTTTGTTATGTGAAAAGACACAAAACAAGTTGGGAATGGAACATTATCGATGACAAAAACTGGCGAATTTCGGAGCGCTCTAAACTAAAATCGTACGAATTTGCTAAAATCGCCATTCGCAAAAATAAGTGAAAACCGGAGCATGGCTGTATAACTTAGTCAGAACCCACTATTTTCTAAGTTTTCAAAGAAAAATTTTACTTTCATAAGCACAAACCACGAGTTTTAGGCAGTGCTTTTACTCAATTAGGTACCATATAGCACATTTTTTCTCAAATTTTGCTAAAATTTTGTAAGAAACGTAAAATTTGTAAGATGCATTTTAATATACATATTATTAAATTTAAGAAAGTCTGAAATACACACATATTTTATTAGCTTATATTTCATGAATTCTGCGCAAAAGAAAAAAAAAAGTATCTGAAAAATATTACTAACTATTGTAAATATTAGATTTCTTTATCGGAAAAATTAAACAATAAACACGAAAAATCGCATAATTCAAAGTTTAATGCAAGTCCGAGGCGAAACTGGCAAAAGGGCTTATAATATTATCAGTTTAATGCAAGGGGAACAATCCTTAAAAAAAGGATAACTCTGGAACGTTAAGAGCAACTTAATAATTTTATTTTTGAATTTTTTTAAATGTGAAAAAAACAAAAAAAATCAATTGGGTCACCCTAATCTACATGTACAGTACATCCATCAACCAAGCCTTAGCCAAAGTATTTTAATACATTTGTACTCATTCTTTTCATTATTTGGCCCGATATTTCAATCATCATTCAATCATATTTTGCCTATTTTATGGCTCATAATATTGTTAATCTCTTCACACTCGGTAAGCCTCAATAACCTTTACGCTGTTTACATAAATTGTTCGATTTTCGTTTTTAAATAAATAAACTATCCGAAATATGTAAAAGCTTTGATATTGTATAATGCATTTGGCATTTTTCGATCTACAGCCCACTGTGCTTCGCACTGTGATATGTTGAAATATGCTTGAATAACTTTTCTTTTGGTTAGCTCTCGACCAGCTGCTAAGAAAGCCATTCAGGCGAGGATTAGACATGCTTAGAAATGCAATGAAGCATATGCAGCTCCAAATACTGAATAGGATTACCTGACCAGGCTTTCCTCTCCACTTCATGGCCACAAGAGTCCTTAACTGTAGCTGGGCTCTGGGCATCTTGAACCAAATTGCAGCACAAATTTGTTTCTCTACCTTCTGCGATTTTACCATTACCATTAAGATCTTAGCCTACTTTTCATTCAAGATAAAAACTTAACTCACAGGTGCGAACTATGCTAAGGCTTGCCTTTGTTTTTCCTTTGTCGAGTGGAGTAATTTGTTTGCGCGTCGCCAGACAACAGGCAGACGAAAAATAAATACTCACATTCAAGCTCAAACAAAAGCGAAATGCTTAAAGCGACCGAGTTAGGTGCTCACACCCTTCACCACCTTTAAATAATTCAGCTCAGGCACTCTCGACAACAGCCAGCTACAAAATTGAAACCTTAAACGGCCAGAGGGTTTGAGAGTTTTGCCATCTCTTAGTGCTTGGTGCTTAAAAACTGGGGACAACAGGCCCCAAAGAGGCAGGCCCCCACACATACACACACACACACAAACAAACAAAAATGTCGTTCCGCGTAAGGCTAAGCAAAGTGCTTAAAATGTGATGCAGGATTTGGGGAGCAGAAAACTGCGGATCTGGTCGCGACTGGGACTGCTGCTCCATTGGCTTTCGTGCAGGGTTTACTGTCAGCTTAACCCCATAAGGCCACCAAAAATGCTTAGCTTTATTTATGTGTGGAAAATGGTATGTGGCATTAAAATAGGGGTAGTCAAGACACATTCCTCTAGGGTAATAATATGCATTACACAAAAAAAAAAAAAATATGAGCTCAATTGTTATAAGATGCGATACTTGCAAACGGAGAGTGGGAAAACCAAAAGGAAAAACTCAGATTTGGAAAAGCTAAAAGCACTTTTATATACCGAATGGTTCAACGCCGACTGCTCTGGCAGTAGACAACTATTGCCCGAATCGAATTTCGGCTTCGACTTGTGACTTGTCATTTATATTGGTTAAATGCTTGTTTCAACTGTTTCCGAAGCAGACATGCAACCTATGACCATGTTCTGTAGTATAATCGCGCCCGATAATAACTATCGACCGAGATCAACATCGAAAATCACCAGGGTTCTAGTCCCTGATAAATAATTATGTCAGAAGGGTATAGTCCAATTGTGAAATTGCGTCACAAAAATTTAAAATAAACTTAATCTGCCTGTAAGCTTAAGAAGTTTATATCCCTGCTGCACAAACTTCACCAATTTGTTCTTTGCTATATGCAAACTTAAATAACAGGTACAAATTAAACAGATTCGCTTACGTTTCGAACAAAACACATGTTATTGCACTTGTCTTGTGTTATCTGGTTCTCAATAAGAAAAGTGCTTCTTGTTGGATTATACGCACACTAGCACGCATACACACTTGCAGTTTGTCGACTCACACATGCAATGGCTAATAGAGACGATTGCACAAAGAGCGCTGAAAATAACTTCAAATAAATAGTTGAGCAAAGAGCGGTTAACTTTTCCATGGTGTCGTTGAGTTCCTCTTCTTTTCTGACTGAAACCAATGAATAACAATTTATTCTTCTCTATAGAATTGCATCTGTTTTTTACCTTGTATTACTACCATTACCGCCTTAAGGGGGCCCCCGCTGCTATTTAAAATTTGATGCTAAACAAAAATGTACACACTGGTATATACTTCAGGGTAGAATATTGACCTTATTGTTCAAATAGACGATATATCATTATCAGATATCGAATATTTCTTGGTGAAATATTACGGCCATATCTTGAATTCAGGTTTCCGAATAATTTATTTTGAAAGATGATTCTGTTGGCTAGATAGTTAGATAAAAGGTACAAGTCTTACAATTTTTAACATTTTAACTAGTTTTGAGGCCGTTTTCGCAGCGAGACCAAGAGCAGAGTAAATTTTGAATTAATCTGACACATATCTATAAGATAAAGATAGGTTTTTTGTATCATCACTACGTTTACTCAAAATACATTCATGGTATCTTTTGGTTAACTTATATGGCTTCCTCTCAAAAATTATCGTTATGAAAATTCCGGTTACTGTCCTCATAGTGCTGCTTAAGCATTTTTACTTTGCTTACAGTTAAATGATTAACAATTAACTAATGGAACACAAATGATAAATAAAAGTTTACTTGGCTGCTGCACCCCTGGAACATAACCCCTAATGTTAACAAGGGTTTAAACCCTCTTTAAAGGTCATTCAAGTCAAATTCTCATCTGTAAATGTTAGACGGCAGGACATTGATTTGTTCAGGCCATATGTTCAACAGATGGCTTGTGGCGCCGACAGTCCAATTGCATTTAAATTGAATGTCTTAACTCAATTATTTTTGTTGAGTTTTTGAAAATATATATTATATTAAATATATAGCTTAACAAATATCGAGTGTTGATAAAGAACCGCTCGAAGAATCAAATAACTGTCGAGAACTGCTGCTATGTGTCAGACAAACTTTCAACTAACTATGTTATTAGTTGGTTTATGTGACAGATGGCTCTATGTTAGTAGAAGATATGAAATCAACCCTAAGTCTAAGTCTATGACAAGGGTACAAAGCGGTCTTAAACCGAACCCCTGAGACCAGGTCTAAAGGGTTTTTTGGGTCTCTCGAACCGAACCCAAAATCATTCCTTTTATATTGTTAACCTCCCTGATTGTAAAACTATCACAAATTATTAACCGGACTAAAATAGGTTTGTTTCCAGTAAGTAACCCCGGTTCATATGTAATCACATCTATATAAATATAGGAATATATATATTTGAAATGCTTAAAAGCCGTATTCGTTAGTTGCCTATTCGTATATTCCTGACATACTTCTACTTATTTTCTAAATGCAAAAGTCAATTATTCAAATTCGCACTTGCCTAGATTCAACAAAGCCCTGCACACATATTCACGTAATTTCCTTATTAAGGTGTCTTTCAGCTAACCAACAACAACTTTAAACGCCCACAAAGCATAACTCCATTCAATTTCAACTTTTAACACTTTTGATGCAGCAACTTGCCATAAAACTTACATAAAAAAAAGGAGTAAAGCGAAAACTCCCTGCACAATTCAATTAAAAACTTCATGTCGAACACCAGGAGGGAAGGGGAGAAAAAGTAAAGCAAAGAGTGTGTGTGGAAATACAAGAAAAAAATGCTAGAAAATATTTTTGATTTTGTTCGTTATTGGTAGAAATTTTAAAATAAAAAAAATATGCAAAGAGAACCTCACCAGCTGCCAGCTCCCAAAGGATGAGGCATCCAATTGCCAGGTAGCCCTGGCAATGCTAACAAAAATTCACTGGCACAAAACGAAATAATCCAATATATACCTACAGACAGACATACATATTGCATTGTGCGATAAGCCGTACATGTCTACTCTTACTCCCACTTTTTAGGCCATTCTTTTTTCTCGTTTCGCTTCTTTGACTTTGGCTGGCTTTGTTTGCTAGCAATACATCTGAATCCCGTTGAGTGCTCGAATGCGTTCATTTAAATGTTTGGCAATTTTTCGGCATTTTTATGCTTGGCAAAACAAACAACTGTAGAATTTACATGCATATTCCCACTCACAAATTACAACAAAACAACTGGCAACTTGAAAATCCATACAACATTTCATTTAGATAAAACGCGAGTGGGTTTTAATGAAGACACACACACACAAAACGCTTGTATCTGCACGGCGCATCTTTGTATCTCAACTTGGTGAGGTTTGTCCATTAAGAGCGCAAGTCAAGCGAAATAAATTTCAATTGAAGACTAAGTAAACACAATTGTTCGCTGCACTTATTGGAAGTGCTATTAATTAAGAAGTAGATAAAAATAGTTCGCAAATTGTTTGAGTAAAGTTTAAAGGCGCTTAATGAAGAAAGGACTTCTTTGTTTGTGTTCTTTATTAAGTAAGCTTCTGTGTTTTCTAATGTGTCACAACATTCCAATAATATGCAGAAATGGTCCACCAAGTTTACTCATTTTCTTTCGGCCAACAAATAAAAATTCATGTTGATTGCAATTGCCGGGGATGTGAGCCTGAATGAGCGCCAAAATTTCTGACCCCTTGGCAGGCAGAAGTCCAAAAAGTAACGATTTGTGTTACTAATGTCACCGCCTGGGCCTTTTTGTTGGCATCGCAGCCATTCCCCATTCCCCGTTTATTTTTATGCGAACAATGCAAAGTAAGTGCACTTGAGTTGAACTCCCGATTGGGTCTTAACTCTGTGCAGTTGTGTACACGAACTCGTAAGTACATACATACTTATGTATAAGAATATACATAAAAATCAGTGAGCTTTAAAATTAACAATGGTTTTTTTTTTTCTTATTATACCCTGTTCCCATTGAAAATGGGAAAAGGGGGGATCATGAAGTTGTGCGAATGTATGTAACAGGGAGAAGGAAAATTTTCCGACCCCATAAAGTATATATATTCTTGATCAGCATGAACAGCCGAGTCGATATAGCCATGTCCGTCTGTCCGTCTGTCCGTCTGTCCGTCCGTCCGTCTGTCCGTCTGTCCGTCTGTCCGTCTGTCCGTCTGTCCGTCCGTCCGTCTGTCCGTCTGTCCGTCTGTCCGTCTGTCTGTCTGTATGAACGCGTCGATCTCAGAGACTATAAGAGATAGAGCCACAAATTTTTGCACGAAGGTAGATTTATGCTGTACGCAGATCAAGTTTGTTTCAGATTTGAAAAATTCCACCCCGTCCCCCCTTTTATCCCCAAAAAACCTAGACCTCCTCTATAAATCCAAGACCTAAAAAGCCGTCAGATTCACAATTTTCAAGTTAGAGCCTCGTGGTTAAGCATACATCAAGCTAGGCTCAATATCTATCTATTCTGAAAAGTACAATCAGATCGGACCAAAAACACCGGAGTTATAAGCGAAACAGTTGAGATGATAACAGCAGTTGTTGATCAGGACTAGAAAAGTATTGCCTACATTTAGGATGATATCTTCAAAAATTCAAAAACAAATAAATGAAAATAAATGAACAGGGTATTTTGTGGTCGGGAAACTCGACTGCAGCGCCCTTACTTGTTTCGCTCAATTACGGCAAAATCAGCAACTCCATGTGTGACCGATACTTCTGTTCCTGTGGCCTTCCCTTGGTACGGCCTGTAGTCCGGTCCTCCTTCAGTTCCGCTTTGCATGCATGCCATAATTGTTTGGCTAGAAAAAATAACAGCTCACAGATGCCAATCAATGAGAAGCCCGCTATGATGCCGCAGATGTTGCCAATTGTACCTGGTTTTGTGGCCCATGGTTGAGTCTGAAGGGGTGGGACATGCAAAACTTGTAATACTCACTGAATGTCTCATACCAGGCGTTTTTAATAATCTGGCGAAAGTATTGAATGTGCGTTGAGGCAAAGTAAATACGAACCACGGCCAGCTCGGAGGAGCTGGGGCTGTCTTGGGCGTTACTGTTATTGGTATTTGTGCTGAAACAAAATGAAAACTTTGTGTACAGTGACGGCCAAAAGGGATTGGGCATGAAACCAAATTGAATTGGTAAGTGAATGAGGGAGGAAACAATTCCGTATCCAGGGTCCACAAATAATAGTTGTGGAAGTTACAGCAGAAAACCTCTAATGTTCTAAAGTTCGGCATAGAGGTTCGATTTCTATCCATATGTTGGAATGAGAGAAGCATTGTAAATAAGGATTGAATTAGAGGGGTAATAAGTACTATATACTATGGAAAACCTATCATTATAAAGGCTGCAAACCGGTCCGGAACAGAACCCATGAGAAGCGGTTCGGTTCGGGTTTTTTGGGGTTCGCGAACCGGACCATGAACCAGGTGGATGACATTTTTGACTCCGCGAACCTGAACCCGAACCGGTCCACTTTTTCGAAAAATGAGGTTCGGTTCACCAATTTAAGTAATTTTTTCAACGATACATTCGAAATTCTCCAGCAAAACATTGTTTATTACTTTCTAAGTGCCTCGACAAACGTTCTTCTATTATGAGCTCTGTACCAATATTAACTGCTGTGTTCTTAGACCCAAGATTTCAAACTTTGCTTACTTCCAAAAAAACCCAAAAAAAAGTTGCAAAGCAGCACATTGCAGACATGCTAAAGCGCCAAAAAAATATGCTTAATGAGAGTTTTTAAAATTTGACAATAAAGGACTCAACTCTGATTGCGAAGACGAGAAGTTTTTGAAAGCCATAAGCAAATATCAAATATAAAATCTGTGAATGATGTTATAGATTCCTTTAAAAATTGTCTAAGATCACATCCATCTACAAATGTTTTAAAATTTGTAAAAGGTCATAATAACGAAGACTTAAAAAATATTGATTTTACTATACTAGCTGTATCAGCAACTCAGGTATCAGTTGAACGAGCATTTTTAACACTTAAGTTTGTTCTTTCTGATTTTAGAGCTAGTATAGATGAACAGCTCCTGGAAGATGTAATGCTAATTAACTTAAACTAAGCAGTTTCTAAAAGCTGTTAATGTCGCCAATGGATTTAATAATTGAAATAACTTAACTAATGATCATTATGATTAAGCATATGGATAGAAGGCATATATGTTTCATTTTCAACGTATTAATAAATCAAAAGACAAACAAAAAACCAGAACCTTGGGTTCAGTGGTTCCAAGAACCGGTCCGCGAACCGAACCTTGGATTTTACAATGGGTTCGAACCCCCGGACCGAGCCTCCTGGAGAATTTTTGAGGTTTGCAGCCTTGATTATAATATTTTATGCATCTAATAACAAAAAATCCAGGAACCAAAGAAATATAAGTCACTAACGTACGTACCTAAACTATCAGAACGATTTGCAGCATCAAATTGCTACGACAAACAAAACATACAAATAACGCACAAACCATCAAATACAATGAAAAGTTGTTATAACAAGACCAAATCAAAAATAGATAGAGCGGATGTCAGCAACGTCACTTACCAAATACCATGCGAGGGATCTGACCACGTTAGTTGCAATAAAATATATATAGGAACAACAAAGTCGAAATTGAAGACTCGTATAGCCCAACACAAATCAGATTTTAAGCTACGACATCAAATACAAATACAGAAAACTGCGCTTGCGACACATTGTGTTGAGAGCGGCTACTCACCAGACTTTGAGGCTGCGACAATACTACAACAACAACAACACTGTGTACAATAAGCGCTTCACTTTGGAAATGCTACATATCACAAACACACCAACAGACTGGAGACTGAACTACAAAACGGATACGGAGAACTGCGCTCACCTATACAGACACTTACTTGCCGACTAACAAATAGTTTAAGACTCCACGCCATAGAGTGCAGACGTGTAAAAATTGTACGTAAACGGTTTTTTGTGAATTTTGGTTAAGATATAAATTTGTTAATTATTTGGTGTATATTTTTGTAGTTTGCCCTGAAGACGGTTACCGATGAGTAACCGAAATATATCGGAAAACAGAAGCCAAAATATGTTTTTATAAACCTTACCTCGAGCCGGCTATCATCCAACCTTTTTATGCATATCTAAATATTTGGAGCCTCTCAAATTCTGCAAAAGGTC
Source organism: Lordiphosa fenestrarum (assembly GCA_035044985.1). Taxonomy (NCBI): domain Eukaryota; kingdom Metazoa; phylum Arthropoda; class Insecta; order Diptera; family Drosophilidae; genus Lordiphosa; species Lordiphosa fenestrarum. The sequence goes on along the minus strand of JAWNNO010002602.1, from coordinate 130,212 downwards.
CGATCCGGAGATTTCAAAATATCATGAACAGCAATGCTCTCATTTTCAATTACTTTGCAAATTAAAACCAAAACTGATCCAAAAACCGCTAGAGAAGCGTAAAACTGTTGCGAAGAGAAACTGAAGCAAGGATGAAAGTTACAGGTTCATCCTAGATTGTCAAACCTGAAGAAAAATAAACGTGGAACCCAACAGCGCAACAGCGGCCTCGACAACCGCTCATCCGATCTTCACCATTCATTTGGCGGATCGATAAGCTATCCTGATTACTAAATATGTTCAAAAGGAACGAACCATCTATCTTAAAAACTGTGGGAGATATAACGCTTTTTCTAAATTTCGGGGACGGGTGGGCGTGGCCAAAATTGAAAATAAACTTGATCTGCCTGCAGTCATAAGAAGCATATGTCCCATACATGTCAAACCTCTATCTCTTACCATCTCTGAGATCTGTGCGTTCATACGGACAGACACACGGATAGACGGACATGACTCGGCTGTTGATACTGATCAAGAATATATATACTTTATAGGGTCGGAGATGCTTCCTTCTGGCTGTTACATACTTTTGCACAAACTTAATATACTCTATGTACGTACGGTACAGAGTATAACAATAACTATTTTATTAATAAGACTATATTTCTGAAGTATATTTTGTATGACAGCTATACCATATAGTAGTCTGATTTTCATTACACTCTGGCAAATTATGAGACAGTCTAGAAAACCAATGAACACGGAGTTTGGATCAGTTTCAAATTAAAACAATAACCTTTTCACACTAAAACTAGATCTAAAATATCTCGAAATTTACGTAAACTACTCTAAACACTATTATCAACTTACCCCAATGGCTTATAGGAATCAGCCAGTGCCAACGTCATGGCCCCCCTTACGTTGTACTGTGTCTGTGTGCAGGATGCCAGGCATTCAGGACAGTAAAGTGAATCCTCCATTTCGTGCTCCAGACCGGTTACGTTTGCACGACTGGTGATGACATTAAGCCATTTAACTGTTGTGTCGATGCAGTGCATTGTTAATCAAGTATTCAATATCCGGAGCTCTACTCACACTCATATCGGCGCAGACACATTATGTGCTCGAGCGTACAGTAGACACGTCCCGCGGAGCCAGCATAATACTTATGCGGCACATTGAAAGGTACACACTCGCACAGTCCGATAATGCTGCGAACCCGACAGGCGGAGATGCATTTGCTAAAGCTATAATGAAGCATGAATATGCCCGGCATCTCATTTTCAAAGAGACAATTGCGCTTTAGGATAAGCAGAGATTGAGATTGAGAAAACAATAGAACCAATCGCCGAGTGTTACGCACCACCGAGGGACTCATGCTGCGAGCTTCGGGAACGGTCTCAAAGATTTTGGCACGCACGGGTAGCCAAGTGTTGAGACCAGCTTGAGCAAAACGTTCGGCCACACCACCAGAATAGGGATCCGGATAGCTGAATGGCTCATAAATGGATATCTGGAATAGAATTTTTATTAGAAAATTTAAAAATTTAGGATCGGGAGTGAGTGGGAGGCAGAAACGGTATTCGAATGAAATAAAAACAAAATTTTTTAAGTTTAAATAAAAACGAAATGAAATTGAGTATATTGATTGGAACACGGTTGGCATGGATGTAATCCAAATTTTCTTTTGAATCATTCCTTAGTCCCAAAGCCTGAATCAAGAACAATATTTATGTAGCTCAAATTTAGTTAGATAAATCAACCGATTTAAGTTATTTCCCATTTTGGATTATTGAGAACCTACCATAAACCCATTTATCGAATACATCTTATAAAATTGATCATTGCGATTCGCCTTCAGAGTGAGAACCAATCCCATGTCGGCTCCAAAGTAACGTTGCCGAAAGGAACGTTCGTTGAAATACCTAAAAGAAACAGTGGGTACTGAAAGATACAATACAGCACAAACAACTTAACCCACCTGCCATCGTTGCTAAAAGTGCAGCAATATCCTCGACTGGTCAGTGTCTCCTCAAACCTATCCATACAATTAAACTGACGTCCTGACATGCGACAGGATACAAGTATGTCGCTGCAGTTGGGTGTCAGATCATGCATACGTTGCCTGGTATTAAAGAACAACTCATCGGCCTGTGTATCATATGTATTGAGGAACCCCTGAAACCTTAACACACGATCGTAGTCTGCCGTATCCTTTAGATTGTAGTACATGTTGCCTAAGGCCTTCAACTCTCCATAAAAATAGCTAGCATTGCGCTGCCTAGGATCCTTGCCGCTACTATAAAGACACCACTTAAATTATGGCTTCATTATCTGGATCCCAATTTCCGCTTACAGTTCGTGGGCATAACGCCACACCGCCTTATTTGATATACGATTCAGGCTGCACACGGATACCGCCGGAAACTCCACCTTCCATATGGGATACAGCGGATGGTACATGGTCGTGACCAACGACTCCTTCTCGTTCCTGTAGGTACCCCATAGGAACGTAATTAGAACGCTCAGTGCACTTGTGTGGAAAATGAGCCAGAAGAATCTGCGGGTGGAGGTGCTAATTGAAAAGACAACGGCAAGCCTGGTCGCGGACAGCTCACCGCTCTTGAATGCTGCGACCGTGCTCGACTAATTTGCCATAACAATGAAATGACAGGTTCTGCAGCAAATCCTTTAACGCGGCGGCAAATGACAATTTTTGCGTATCTTTCGCTGGCGTCGTCAGCCCAACCGTGTCCATCCCAGTCACAGGTGCTGCTGGAATGGGTATCCACCAGGCGGCACGGCCCACCTTCAGTTGCGGGGGCTGTTGTCCTGCAGTTGTTGCCATGCTCGGTCGTCGCCTGGATTGCAACTGTTCGCGGGCATTGTCACGGGTTCGAGGGTCTAGGCTTCATTTTAATGAAAATTTTGCAGTCATGTCGCGCTTGTTGTTGTAATTAGGCCTCGTGTTCCAACTTATTGCCAACAAATTAACTGCGACATGGCACGTGGTGTTCAGTGAGGGTTGGCGCCTCGGCGCCAGCTCTGGCTCCTGCTCGATTCGTCTTGGCAATTTCCCTTAATTGTCAACAATTTAAAATGGAATTAGTGAAATGCGCGTTAAATGTCAGCCAGCGGAAACATCATCATCATCATCAGAACCAAGTACATGATAAAAAAAAAACATGTGCGCTTTGCCCAACTCCTCGACATGGATTATGAGTTGGATAGGCAAATGAAGGGCACGTGCTAATTGTTAACTCAAAAGAACCAACTTTTTTTTAGAAATTGTGTCCTTACATTATATACAGCTTCTAACTCGGACATAATGTCCTTGAACCGCTGGAATACATTTTATGCCAGCGGTCCAACAAACAGCGACTAAATTTGGCCTCATTTCAGAAATTTTCAGCAGCACTTGCATCGAAAACACCAGTCTAGCACTCAAAGTCGAATAGGTGAATTTTTTAAGACAGGAGCAGTATAAATAGCAAAACTGTATTGCGAGCTGCTTAAAGCTTTGATCCTGCAGTTAAGCAAGCGTTGACATAAACTTGACTTTGACTGACAGAATTAAATGTTGTCAGTGAATATTTAAAGCTCACATCATCGACAAATTCCATTCGGTTTTTAGGTCATGTTGTAGCAAACTTGAAATTTGTACCCCAAAAACTAGCGCTTTATCGTTTTTTATGCCAGTTTGTTCTTTGCTACTTCAGAAGCCCGAAAATGGGGTTAAATTAATAGTTCTTTTAAATTTCTCAATAATTTTGAAGCTGATAAACCGCTCGGAAAAACGGATTAGTTGGTTTCAATGGCTTACAGATATTTGCTTAAACCATATATGTTGTGAAGCCCATTTCATAACCTTTAAGGCCGATCCCTTTAGCTGTTTAAACTTAAAACAAATAGCTTAAGTAAATTGCTGCCGTCGACTCCTAGCCTGCTGTGGCGTTTCTGCTGATCTGACAAATCCAGGCAGCTCCACTTGATTAACTAGAAAGAATGTTGCTCAAGCCCGACTATAACATACTCTGTACCAACCAAATTATACGCTCAGCATACATTTTGATGTTGCAATAGCAGCTGAAAGCAGCGCTGCTACTGAGCTGCAGCAGCTAACAGTCTTTTGCTCATAAGTTGACAACCGTTTATCCGATTTTCACCATTCCTTTGGCGGATCGATAAGTTATCCGGATTATTAAATATGTCTTAAAGGAACGAACCATCTATCTTTAAAACTGTGGGAGATATGACGTTTTTTCTAAATTGCGTGGGCGGGAGGTGGCGTGGCCAAAATTAAAAATAAACCTGATCTGCCTGCAGACATCAGAAGCATATGTTCCATATATGTCAAACTTCTAACTCTTACCATCTCTGAGATCTGTGCTGATCAAGAATATATATCCGTTATGGGGTCGGAGATGCTTCCTTCTGGCTGTTACTTACTTGTGCACAAACTTATAATACTCTGTGTACCTACGGTACAGAGTATACAAACTCGCAAGATTCCTCGCTTATCATTGTTCATCTTCAAAATTCACAAAAACACTTCAAATATAAATCAGTTTTGCACAGAGTCATAATTTTATCTCAAAATTCTTTCTTAATGTCCTAAAAACACTTATTATATTTTTGTTCTCAAAAGTATGGTAACTCCGATTTTCATTTTAACCGAAATCGAAAGAAAGTATTTTTGACACCGATTTTCTTTTACTAAGAGCTCTCTCTCTTCTAGCTTTTGGAACGAATAAACACCGTTTTGGTAAGTCAGAAAAATCAATTATTATAGGGAGAGTGGAAAGGGCAATATTTATTTGACTATCGATCCGCCAAAGAATTGAACGATGGTCCATTCATGAGCAAACTTAAATTCTCAGCAGCGCTGTTTTGTTGGTTCTGACTATTTAATAGTGGGTCTGTTTTGCACAGTAGCTGATCTAGGATGTGGGCTAGATGGGCTGAGGCCCTGCCCGAAACCCCAATCTACAGATATATTTTATTACTGAGAATAACTTGCTCCTGTAGCAAATAAAACGTATTTTTTGACTATTTGCTATTTCTATCAAGCGGTTTAAGGCGAGCAAGTGCAACTTTTTCATGGCTAGTTACCTCAAAGCGGGCCAATAGCCAGTGAAGGTGGTCGGTGCGTAAGTTTTTTCTTTATAATGCGCGAGGCGGGATCAAGTCCACTACATCTTGCACAGCAGGCTCACACACTACCAGCTGCACCATGTCCGGCCACTGCAAAAGTGCTCAGTGTGTAGTAAGCGTTCAGTCTACTTCATCTTCCCTCAGTTTTAATCGCAAGTCCGAAATGCCTTAACATCCAAATTGTTGTGGTTGGATGTGTTGCGGAACCACTTGGTACACGCATTTAGAAATTGGAAATTCAAATGAACTCGATGAATAATTTAGACTTTTATTTTTAAGACACCAGACTGCAGCCGCTTAATTAGCATACTTAACGGACTCAGTTGCAGTGGGTATAAAAAGTTGCAACATTCAGCCTATTCAAGTGCTTGAAATGAACTCTACGGTATTGGATTTCTTTTTGGGACCAGGCGCTGGTAATATATATACACACATATATATTTGGAAGAAAAACTAATTCAATCCGTCCCATAGATCCTGTTGCGTTGCCCCTAATCAGCCAACCATGGACTACAGTATCGATTTTGGGCTTTTATCTTTACTTTGTGCTAAAACTGGGACGTGACTTTATGGAGCATCGTAAGCCCTACAATGTGAGGAATGCCGTGCTCATCTACAATCTCTGCCAAGTGATCATAAATGCTTTTATCTTTAGCTATGTAAGTACACTCCCCACACGATGGATGACATCATCTAATTATAAAGTGGTTCTCTTATTTTAGGGTTTCTATTATCTGCTGATTTTGCGAGTGTACGACTGGCGTTGCATGTCCAAATTGCCAATGGATAGTCCATATAAGCACGTAGACCGACTGGCTACCTATGCCTACTTCCTGAACAAACTGATGGATTTGCTGGACACAGTATTTTTCGTGCTACGCAAGAGATACAAACAGATCACTGCACTGCATGTGTATCATCATGTGTTGATGGCCGGTGGCGTGCCCTTTGTCTATCGCTTTTATGGCCCTGGTGGGCAGTACAATACCATGGGAATTCTGAATACTTTCGTTCATGTCGTCATGTACTCGTACTACTTTTTGTCCGCCTTGGATCCCGAGAGCAAGGGTAGTGTCTGGTGGAAGAAGTATATAACCATACTTCAACTAGGACAGTTTACCATAACCGGCACTCAGGCCATACTAGTAATGATGTTTAATCCCAGCTGCGATTTTCCACTATTTATGAATTACCTGCAGCTAGCCGTGTCCTTTTCAATGATTGCAATGTTTGGGAATTTCTATTATCATGCCTACTTGAGACCGAAAAACAAGAAGCAAAAATAAAGCATTATTTTAGGTATCGTTTTTAAGTTTTTGCATTTTCGCTGATGTTGGGGACTGCATTTACAATTTCCACATTTTAAAGAAGTCTTTTTAAAACAAACCAACCAAAAATTTTTGCTTACATTGCTCTACACCCTTTGCCCAATAGTGGAAGAATTGCAAATAAAGTGGATTTCTTGATGGTTCAGTTTTGGTATTGGTTGATGGCAAGTCAACAGTTCTGTGAGACAGCGTTTTCGGTATAATTCCCTGTGGCCTTTAGTTAAGTTGATCTAATTTCCATTTGCTTAATTTTAGCACTTTACTTGATGTTTGTATAAAAACTAAGCTTAAAATATATGCATCATCGTCCAGCCTATGATTAGAGCTAAGCTCATGCAGGTGGGCAATGAGAGCATTTGCCTTGGAGCAGTAAGTAACTTTAAAAGTCAGCTGTTTCACTTAATCGACGAGATATTTCCAGCCACTCTTAGTCCTTCTATTACCTGATTATTGTGCGTTTCTGCGATCAACACTGAACTTTCATTCATTTTCAATCATTTGTATCCCTCCTCATGTTGCATTCGTGTGTTCTCTTCGCTTGTATGGATGTTTAAGCCTCCCATCCCACAGAGCTGCTGAGGCTAGGTTAAGATCCTTAGAAACGCCGAAGAAGGAGATCAATCGTCGCCAGCATTTGCTATACACCATGCATCCCAGAATATAATATTATATATCGAGCTCATTAAAGTAAACGTGCCCAATATCTATAATTTCCGAAACATCGGATAATTACTAGCAAAGTTACTCGACTCTAATATACCCTATTCACCCTACGAAAAACGGGCTTACAAGGATTTATAATATATTCCCACTTTTGGGGTGGAATTTGACCGTCTTAGTGCTCACTTTCACCATGCACAACAACTGTCCAAGTATCAGGATTTAATCGCTTACCCTTAAGGCTGTCCGTAGGTCGCCATCAGTCCATATTTGAGGGTAAACTCCAAAAAATTTTGAAGTATCAAGATTTGTATTTACTCCTTACCTAAGTCAGCGGTGGGCACAACATTTAAGATTGGGAGTAGTCCCAGAACAATAAATGAAAAATGAACAAACAATTCTATATTAGCTAGGCACAATTCATATATATTTTTTTTGTGCCAATTACAATCTTAAATTCAATATTAATTTCAAGCCCTTTTGTCCTCTATGGTAATATATAAAGCTTCTTATCCTCTAGTTGTTTGGTCTTCCGATCAATTAAGCTTTGTTCTCTAATGCGATGACAACCCATATAAATGTACTTGCATAAAAAGAAAAGAATCTCGAAGATGGCCACCACAGAGAATCCCATAAATATTGCCATTATATTGCCAATGGTACCTGTAACAAAAAAAAGGAAACTCATTAAAATACATTCAACTACCATAATCTTAACTCACTGAATACTTCGAACCAGGCATTGTTCAGCAATCGAATATAATATTGAGCGTGAGGTTCACTAAAATAAACTCGCAGTACTGAGATATCTGAATCGAATTCGGTTTGGTTATTAGCATCTGGCTTTTGGGCAGCCAGGTAATTGTCAATAGGCAGGGCACTTAGCGAAATGCGATACTGCACATCAATACAGGAAGGCAGACACTGTGGACAGTATAATGCCTCCTCGATTTCACGCTCCAAACCGGATATCATTATCCGTTCGGTTAACACGTTGCGCCACTTGTCTGTGAGGGAGGTGAGGGAGAAACTTAGCAATTATTAACCAATTCCATAACAATTGAGTTGACGTACAAAGATACTGATTGATGCACGATATGTGATTTAGAGTGCAGTAGACAACACCATCCAGAGTCTCCACCAACTCCAATGGCATTTGAAAAGGCAGACAGCGACACAAGGCAATTATGCTCCGTATGCGACATCGGGTTATACAATTGGGAAATGTGTAAATGGACCTCATTAGCTCCTCGTTGCTGGGTACAGTTGCCTCATGGTCAAAATAACAGCGTCGCTTGGGTGAGAAGACAATAGGATATGGCATAATTAATGCTTGATGCAGAACTTACACTATATGGCGAAAAGGACTGCAAAGCCTTATCCGTGTCTACCACACGGGCAAAAATTTCCAGATAGCTTTGCTCATTTTGTCCCGGAAACACTTCCAAAGCACTTGACGATGAGATTGTGGCATAATTATCTGCATTATGCACTATGACAATGTAACCATTTGTGCTCAAAATCGGTGCATAATAGTCCGACTGACTGGCATTAAGGACCACAGTTAAGCCCAAAGAAGAGCTGACCAAACGATTTTTGAATGAGCGTTGTTTTAGTCTGCATTAGAAAGTAACAAAAAATTAAGTTTTTTTTTCTTAAAAGAGTCCCAGGGATAAGAAATTTTATATAGATAACAAAGCTTAGTGATTTTCTATTTGGACTTCCAGTTTCTTAAATGGCAGTCATACGATTTAGTCAACCGGCCAGGACCATCTATGTCTTTGACATTTGGTAACTGTAGTTACGATTGTCAGCTTGTCTATCAAACTACATCATATTTTTATTTTTGGGAAATCTATGGGAATGCCAAAAGGAAGCATTTAGAACAGGGGTGCTCCATGGCACCTAGTTCATTCGCAGTCACTAACACAAATAAAATCGAGAAAGCTTAGCTAACATCGTCTGTGCCGAAGTTTTTATACCCTTGCAAGTGCTCGCTTAAATATTTTCAAAAATAATCTTTTTCCCACAACGACCCAATTTCCGACCGATCGTTCTTATGATAGATATAAGATATAGTCATACGATTTGGACAAAAATTTGTTGAATTAGGTGAAAGCATCTGAAACACATTTAAGGATGCTACCACTAAAAGCAAAAAAGTTTTTCTAACTAAGACTGTTTTTCTGACCTAAAATTTGTATGACAGCTATTCCATATAGCTATCCGATTTTTACCAAACTTTGGGAATTATAAAAAAGCTTAGAAAACCTATAAATAAAAAGTTTGGAGACGTTTCCATTGAAAAGAAAAAAGTTTTCCCACTAACACTAGTTTTCCGACCGATTGTTCCCATGGGAGCTGTGAGATGTAGTCATCCGATCGGTTCCGACATAAAAAAATTTCAGCTCGATAACTTCAAAACTGAGAGACTAGTTGCGTAGAAACAGACAGACAGATAGACGGACGGACAAAGTTCAATCGACACACAGCTCGTACCCCTGATCAAGAATGTATATGGTTTATAGGGTCGGAAATGAATATTTCTATGTGTGAAATGTGAAAATACTACAGTAGTACTTCGTCCAGTTGTTATCAAGCTTTATTCGAGGTATATTCGAGTCTGGCTTGATCGACTTTCTTACTCGATTTTTATGCAATTAGTTAGACATTAGAGTCAAACTCAAAATTCACAGTCGTTCACTGAACAACAATCAAATTGGTACCAAACTCTGAATGACAGGTAGTCTGTTTAGCAATTTGCACGGCATCCGTCTCTATCATAGATTAAGAGATTCATAAGTCAAAGATTTGACTTTTGTTATATTATGTTTGATATCTCTTTACGGTAGAAATTGAATGAATGGATTAGTGAATGAGCTGTACAGAGAAATTGCAAGTTGTAGAATAATTTGGTATGCAAAAATGTGCGGAATAAACAAGGCTAGCGCTTGGGTAAATAACGAGAAAGCAAAGCTAACTTCGTCTGTGCCGAAGTTTTTATACCCTTGCAAATGCTCGCTGAAATATTTTCAAAAAATACTCTTTTTCCCATTTTCCGACCGATCGTTCTTATGGGAGCTATATGATATAGTCATCCGATTTTTGCACAAAAATTTTAAAACTATGTGAAAGCATGTGAAACAAACAAATATAAATTTGCAGGATGCTACCATTAAAAACAAAAAAGTTTTTCTAACTAAGACTGTTTTTCAGACCTATCTTTTGTATAGCAGCTATACCATATAGTTGACCGATTTTAATAAAACTTGGTAGAATTATAAAAAAACATAGAAAACTTATGAATACAAAGTTTGGAGACGTTTCCATGGAAAAAAAAAAGTTTTTCATACTAAAACTAGTTTTCCGACCGATTGTTTCTATGGGAGCTATGAGATATAGTCATCCAATCCGGTCGGTTCCGACATATTAGTAGTGTGCAGCAAAAAGAAGACTCTGGGCAAAATTTCAGCTCGATAGCTTTAAAACTGAGAGACTAGTTCACGTAGAAACAGATAGACAGACGGACGGACAAAACTCAATCGACTCAGCTTGTCACCCTGATCAAGAATATATATAGTATATGGAAATGAATATTTCTATGCGTTGCCAACTTCTGGGCAAAATTATAATACCCTTTGCAAGGGTATAAAAACAACGATTGACACATTACGATGAATTATGTCTTACCCATTATTCACATTAAACGTACAGCAGGGTCCATACATGGTGAGACTATTCTGAAAAGCGGACTTGCTGAAACAGGGTATATCCACATTGGCCAGGCTGCATTTTAATATGAAATCCTCGCAAGAGGGCGAAATCTAAATAAATTGCATTATCATTTAGGTAACTCATTTGGGTGTAGCCTACCTTTCGCATTATGCGGCGCGTATCGAAAAATGTTTCATTGTCCCAAGATCCATGCATGTCGAGAAAACTCTGAAAGGTCACATATCCGTCGATATCCACGGATTTGGCATCACCCACATAAAAATCTTGCAAATATTTTAGGTGTTCCAAAAAATAGTCCAGTGAACGTTTGGCGGGATCGTTCGCTTGCCTGGATCCAAAAAAAATCAAGAATAGTATGCCACGACCAATATTAGTTCAACATTAAGGGGGTGGCGAGTGGGCTGTTCGGCGGGCTACTCACAGCTCCCGGGCATAGCTGGTGACCGCCTGCATGGATATGCGATTGTTCGAGCATATTGACACAGCCGGAAATGGCACATTTTCAACGGGATAAAGTGGATCCTTCAGATTGGTGACAAAGTATTGGGCGACAAATTGCTGCCAGGTGAGTGAGAGCACCACCAGCAGTGTGACAAACGTGGTCGTGTGCAGCAGCAGCCAAATTAATCTGCAAATAAGCGAGCGAGCGGCCACCGGGTTGGAGGATGAGGAGCAGACAGTAAGATAAACGCACAAAGCGCACAAAAACGGAAGCGGAAATGAAAAATGGGAAAAATGCAACGAGACGCCAGAGACGCAGTGACAGCAACCGTAACCGGGCAGATAGGGAGACAGAGAGATGATACGGCTCAGTGCAACGAAAATTGCAAATGCAAATTGTCTATGAGGCGCATGTGTGTGCGTTCCACGTTGCGTAGGACTCACCTTTCCCCCAGCGTTAATTCCGCTGCCAATAGTTTGTTGTATCCTTGCAAGGATATATTGCGCAGTAAATCCGTCATATCCAGACAAAAGCTGGAGCCAAGCGATTTCTTCCGCCCGCCCATCCCCCTTTTGCTGGCTGCCTTCGGTTTTTTAATCCACCAGATGGCATTGGATGTTGATTCAATATTAACCATTGGAGCGCACAATTTTAACGATGATGTCCTCCTCGACTGCAACGCAATCCCAGCTACGACTCCAATGACTGTCGCCGACTGTGTGTCGTTGTACCAGCCACATTTTTGTCGCTGCTTAATTGAGGCGACAACAGGCGATGCTGTGGGCGTGGTCGTTGTCTTAATGCATATTTGTCATTAAGACGAAGTGTGTGTGTGTGGGTGTGTTTTGATTTAATTGTTTTTAATGTCAGACCACCGATTTGTGGATAAAGTTGTAGGTGCTATACTAAGGGCAAGTCTAGTGTCGCATATCATGTAGATACGAGGGCAACTTCTACGTATGTTAAATGCTGCCTACTTTTGAGCGCCACAATTTTGTTCTTGTGGCAGCCGAAAAGTATGCAAGAATAATAGAAGCACACTTCTAGCTACGAGGGCAGTCTTATATTTAATCGGTGTAGTGCAGAAATAAAGGTTTTTACTTTAAAAGTATATTTTGTGGCATTTTATGGTTTGCAATTTATGCAAAGTATTTTGTTCAATTTGCAAAAGGAAATACAATTCCTTCGATTCAAGTAAAAAAAACAACTGGGTACCTTTGTACTGACAAGTTGAACCTCGGTGAAAATCGGTACAAAAGTTTCGAAAACAAAATTGCATAATTTACACTAGATTTCTTCAGCCTTAGGGTGCGTTCATAAAGCTGGCCGGTTGCCATATTGTACCATTTGCTGTCATACAAGTGTGAACACCGGTCAGAGTAGTGTCAGTTGACTGGCAAACATAATTGGTTAGAAAAATCCGCGAATATTCTTAAAATTTTTACCTCAGTCTGAGCAGACTGACATATAACTGGTACACAAAAATCTTGTCAGTTTGTGAGTTCATTATTTTGCCAGTATGTTTCGTTCCGTTATTTTGCTTAGTTAATTTGTTACGTTAATACGTTGTAAAGGCCAGTTTTGTGAAGTTGCAAGGTAACGTTGAAGGGTTTGCTTGTCAGTTTGTTTGTTTGCCAGCTTGTCAGTTTGTTTGTTTGGCAGTTTAACAATATGCCAGTTATCCAGTTTGACGCAATGTTAGTTTGCCAGTTCATCAGTCTGTCAATCAGGAAAATGGGTATATGGACAGATGTTAAAGATCAAATCACGAAATATTCTATAAGTTAAAAGGAGTTTAGATTATAATAAAGAATTTGTTGATGGCAGTTCTAAAGAATTCTTTGAATTTTCGTTTTTTGTTCAAAATAGTTAAGGGAAGACGGCTTCCTGATAGTAACTCAAATATTTGACAATGCTTGAAATTGTATTTCTTTTTCACGCAAAAATTGTAGGAGATAATAGTTTATATCGAATTTTACAAGATCCGTTCAGAGCCAATACTTCTTCACCACAAAGCCTGCTTCAAAATGTTGTATTACGTTCCCAATTATCCTTTCCTACACAGGGAAACAAGTAACAAAGTCGGTCAACCGCGGCTATAACAAACTCTGTACCTTGCAGTTGTGTTAAGTGCTGTCCATCGCTGTTCCAGCCTGTGGCTGCCCATCAAAAAAGTTTCATTTCCCTATAACTCGTCCATCACTCATCCGATATTCACAATTTCTTTGGTGAATCGATAAATAATACTGATAACTAAATATATTCAGAAGGTACGAACCTTCTATCTATAAATTTGTGAGAGATATGACTTTTTCTTAAACTGCGGAGGCGGGAGGAAATTGAAAGTAAACTTTATTTGCCTGCAAGTATAAGAAGTTTGTGTCCCATACAAGTCAAAACTCTATCTCCTAACAACGCTAATCTCGCGAAGCTCTCCAAATAATTTTTGGATTATGTTATGAAAATCCTGTGCTCAGTTCTCGAGCATTATGAAACATGTTTTATATCAAGTTCAGCTAAGTAAGTACATTCATCCAACCTATTTAACTAAATCAGCGACGAGCATTCTGACTATGAATTATTTTATTTGGTATCATCCCCTGGGCAATGTGAGTGAAAGCTTCTGCTCACTTTCCAGCAACTTGGCGTACATTTGGGCATTAATACGGCCTGGTACAAAACAAATTGTCGACTTGCCTATAGTACTGAACATAGCCCATGCCACAAGTAAACGACTAATGCATTTCGCATTTCTGTCCAATATTCATGATGTAAGGCTCAACTTTTTTCATCACTTAATATTTTACAATTCTTCGTCCCAATACTTGTTCTTCTCGTAGAACGCTATACGCTTTTTTGTAATAGCATGTCCTCGTTTGGGTATTTGGGTACCTGGCACTGATTCTGAAAATGAAACTTCTTTCGGCAACCTTGCTTTTTATTTCCGACTTTATTTAAGCGCAGCTCATCATATCAATGGAGACTAGTACCTTTATGTGCCTCTTGGTGCGCTCATTCAAATTGGGAATTGCAACTATCTGACTATTTTTGCTACATTTTATCGGACTTAGTTATTATGTTATGATGCAGATTGTTAAACCTTCGATTACGGCAAGTTTTATACTAGCTTAGTGAATGGTTCGAATTTATATCTGCTCTTAATGGGAGAGCTCTCTTCTACGCGTAATTTTTACCTGATATAAAAGTTTGTCACCTCAAACATCCCGGACTGATATATTTATATTATTGCTTACACACTAATTCAATATTTTGACATGGTATTTGCAATTATGTGGACGCTGCTGACTTTAAAAGACAAATCGCTTAATTTGCACATTTATCAATTTTCTATTGGAAGCATGCCTGGCTCGCTCCTTTCATACCATAGGTACCAACGATTTGGAGGTGATAATAAGTAAGCATTTGGCAAAGAGAAATGACTATGCAGAGAATGAAAGTGTTTACTCAAAACAGATGTACCGTTATTGGTTCAAGCGAAATAACAAAAAAAATAATTTTGCAAATATATCAATTTTACTGAGGTATCTTATTAGATGCAAACTATCTTCGTTTAAAAATGGGGGCTATACTTATTTCAATTTATTGAAAGGAGTTAAAAAATCATTGAAATATTTGGGATTGTAAAGTATATATTTTAATGATATCAAAATAGCTAAAAACAATCTAAATTATCCCCACGAAACGTTTCAAAAAGGGGGAAAATGTGCATATTGCTTCAAACTTAAACGTAGTGGCATAGACCTGGCAAGTGTGCAGATGGCCTAAGCTGCGGTAGTTGGTGCTGCGGTAGTTGGTGCTGCAGTAGTTGGTGCTGCTGTGGTGCTTGGGGTTGCGGTATAAGCTGCATTTGCGTTTTGATAAGCTGCGGCGGTATAAGCTGCATTTGAGTTAGTATAAGCTGCTGTGGTGGGAGCTGCAGTAGTTGATCCAGCGGTGGTGCTTGGGGTTGCGGTATAAGCTGTGGTGGTGGGAGCTGCAGTGGTGGAATAAGCAGATCCTCCATAAGCGTAACTCGGTCCGCTTCTAGCGTACGTAGAATAGGCTGAGGAAATACAGTTAGGTGGAGGTCCGGGTGCCACATACGGCTCATAAGCCACGTCGTAGTCATAGGAACCCCAATTGTATTCTGATCCATAGCCATCGATCACTGGATAGTCCCCATAGTTGTAATATCCCTGGCCTTGAAGTCCCCTAACTGCAAGTGCAGTCAGGAAATAAAGTGCAAGACTCGATGAATGCATGTTGCTCAAAGCTGTTGCCAAAAATTAACTGTCTGAAAGTGCAAATAAGTTGGCTTTTTATGTTACTAGCCCAGCCGCAAGGTGGGCGCGATAAGACCGACTTTGCTCAATGGGTTTATGAAACGTGTGCGTTACACTAGGTATTAGTCTGCGTCTGGCTTTGTTCTAAACGCTCTCAATAAATACGTGACCATTTTTACAATAAGCAATAACTGCTCCCTTTTTACATGTTATGAAATTGTTTTATTATGTCAACAAAAATTTTTGTAAAACTAAATTTTAATTTACTATTTTATATAATCACAGAACCGATTGAAAACTAAACTAAAGTCTAACGTCTGCCTGCGGGCCAAAATGGCTGACCAGGATAATTGCGTGCGCCCACAAATGCATATTGATTGGGGTTAACGACTCGAGCTATATCCGTATAACTGCGACCACTGCGCTGCGGTTGGAATGAACGAGCCGGTGATCCACCTGTTAGGGCCAGAAACAAGAACAAAGCCATTAGGCTTAATAGTAATCCCTTTCCTTGGCCAAAATACATTCTGCTGGCTGTGATGTGATTTCAGAACTAAGTGTCAATGTGGACGCTGGTTGCCTATTTATACTTAAGTTACGAAGACAGAAAGATTCTTGGCATTCGCGGTAGTGGGTTATCAATATCAATCAGGTTTTTCTTAGCGTTCGCGACGCATGCGCCTCACGTAGCTCAAGTGACAGTTGTTCCCCAGTTCTCTTTGTAATTTTATTTTTCATCTCAAAATTTATAGACACGCCACCACACAAATGTCATTCACACTGTCTCCAACGTTATGCGATCAGTCAACTCAAAAGTGTGAATCATCTATCTAATGGCACTATGAATGATCCTATTGGGAGTCTCTCTCTCTCTCACTATTTAAATAGTAATTAACAGCTCGAACTGCTTAGGCAATGACGTAGGTGCGGCAGTTGAACTTATGTATTAGTTAAAATTGTTGCATAAACGATTTCTTTGTATGGCCAAGTCTTCCTTCCTGTAATGCCTTTAAGTGCGTCAGAATACCAGATACATATGTGATTTTAGTTATTGCTTCCTTAAGCTAAGTCAAAAAGGGGAAGTCCTGGTTGAGAATAGCTATAAAACTGCATTATGGAAACTGAATCAGTTGCGCTGAATCATTCAGCTAAGCACTGTTAAAGCGGAGCAGTAATTCAATTAAACAAATTTTGGTTAACCACTGAACCAATCATTTCAATGACGAGCTCTAATACTTGTAAAATTGAAAATAATCAATTCCCTTAAAAAGTTTCATTTGAATTATGGATAAATCTGCATATAAGTCGAATCAGATATCTATGGACCAAATTGATTCTTATTGATAATGATTTGATGTAGGTTATGATCCCTTACAACTACTGCAATCGTTCACAGATCTCGTAATCTCCTAAATTGGGTATAAGAACTACTTTTCGGGAAGGTATTCTTAGTTATCTAAGACATTTTAAAGCTATTTAAATGATTTCTTGAAATTTAATATAACATATTCAACTTCAGCAAGCATAATATTCGAAAACGGAAACGTGTCTTTATAAATTAAGTAAGAATATACCGAACGGAGCCGAATAACTAATCCGAAAACCATGTAATGAATCGAACCGAGGGTTTAAAAGCTGCACGCACCACTGAACCGATGCAGCTCTTATTTCTGAGCTGTTTGCATCCCTGGTTTTCTTACATTAAATAGTATTCAAATTTCCATAATTTGTATGTCATACAAAAATTGCAATGGTATATAAAAATCGGTTTTATGTTACCAACATTGAAGGTTTCAAATTTCTAGCCGAAAAACAAGAACGATGCAAATAACATACAAAGGATTCAAGGTCTAAAAGTGTATATAGGTTAAGTCCGATTTAATAACATTAAGAATTGCCGACATGGCGAGAGAGATATTCCCAATAAAACCAACTTCCTATAAGGTCTCATTCTAAAGCATGTTATATAAGGAAACTGCATCGGCTGGTTATGGAGATAATATCAATTATCGTTTTTGCCGATATATTAATAGGATCATATCCGAGAGGGACTTTAAAAAAAAAATATTTGGAATACATACAAAATTTGCGCTTTAAGCTAAAGCTGTATTTTCATTTGCCCGATATCTCGTAAAAGGATCTCAAATGATATATCAAACATAGGTAATACTAAGGCCCGATTTCTCATCTTCTATAAAGAGCTATCTGTCACATAGTAGCTATTAAGATGAGTCAATCTGAAAGGTTCAAAAATAAATGAGAAGATGCATGAGAAGTAGGCTATCTGAGTTCTCTTATACGTTTTTGGACAGCCAACTCACAGCTAAGCTAAGCTCAGGTATTTATTACCCATCTCGTATGAGATCAAGAGACAAGTGAACATACAACTTAAGGGCCTAGTCCCCAGTATTAGTACTTAAAGGTCTATTATGGAGAAGAACATCAACATCGCCATATCAATATAATATTGATTCATAACACTTTTAATGCATTAAGAAACAGATGGGTATGTACGGTCTGCACATCATTTATAGTACTTACTACATTCATTCATCCATTTAGTTTTATTTTATTCGTCTTAATTGTACTCGTATTTCGGTCACGTCTGAGCGAGCAGTTCCACGCAAGTAAGTAAGTCTGATCATACATAAGTCAGCAATTTAGATAAGTACAGTTGACATAGTTTTTTTTTGTTGGTCTTAATAAATCATTTTGTTGTTTTTTGTTTGAAATGAATACTGCTTACAGGGCTACACTTAAACCAACTACGGAAGCCTTCATGCTCAAAATGAATGAATGAGTTTTGACACTCATTTCAATGATTGCTGGTGTAGTGTCAAATTTACAACCGTCAACAACGAGCTACCGTCTTGAATTGAATTTAGTATGGAGTCGACTTCTGTACATAGGAGCTACTCATAGGAATTACCACTCATAATCTTAGTTTAATTCACATGGTCACTGATGTATTGAGATTACGTAAGATGATGCTGATTATAACGAGGATCTGCATAGAAAACGAAGGTGAGGAAGAAGAGAAAACTGATATTTATTACGGACTTATAGACTTGATGCTAGATTTCTTTGCATTTCTAATAGGTTGTGTTCTCTTAGGTTTATGTTCGGAATTTGGTGATTCGTAAGTCACGGGATCTTCATGTTCCTACTATATTTGTACCGTTTCTATATTGTCTACTTTTTGTAAGCTTATTTGAGATTGCAATTATAGCCGTTTAAATTGTTACCATTTTAATCCTCATTGTTGATTACATGCCTTTTAATGATGCTTCAGTCACGGTAAATGATCATTTTACATTCGCTTCCTGAACTGAAAATGCCGACCTCTAAACTTTATGTGTAATTTATTTGAACTTATTTTTAGCTACTTAAAGAATACCTAACCCCAGTATTGTCCATAGGGAGCATTTGGTATAAACCGTCCAGATCCTATACCTAAATACGAATCTGGTTTCAAGACACGAGCTATATCCGAATAGGTGCGTCCCGTGCGTTGACCCGATCTCTGACGTTGGCCTCGGTTGTAGTAGGAAGGGTGATACCCTCCAGTGTACCCATAATTTCCGGCATAACCATAACCATAGTTGTTATAACCATAGCTATTATAGCTGGGTGCACTGTGCACTTTTCCTTTCCAGGCCTTGAAGAATAGCGCACTGCTCCAGTGCAAGCAGCTGGAAATTATTAGGACCAGGATTGTTATTCTCATGGTGAATCGTTTTCACTTCTGATTCGGGTTCTACGACGTTCTTCTCTATTTATACTGGGAATACACTGGGATGACACATTGAAATGATTTCTTGATCTCCACCTTTTTTATGACTTCACATAAAAGATCAACAGACCATATTCCAGACACTATTTTTAATGCATTATTTTGAGTTTATTTTAGAGTTGACCTGATCATTATGCAAGGCACACACACGGACTGAAGACTGAGGCAGCTATCAAAGCTGGACAATTGAATCCAACACTGGAGCTAGCCGACGTCGTTATTTTGCTTTTGCTTATCTTGCTTCAGATGATGATGATGTTGATGATGATGATGATCGTAATGATGAGCAGGAAGATGATGACTTTGCAAACCTCCGTTAGGGCTATCTCTCATTTACTCTCACGCCCGCCGATCAAGACAGGTTTTTTGGTCATATTAATTCAAAATATTAGCTATTATCACATATTCCGAAAAAACGTTCCCCCAGTAAGAATTTGGCTCTCTGAGCACTCGGTACCCGCGATCATGATGAAATTTCTAATTTTTGTTTGCTTTAATGTTTGTCTAACGATTCGCATGTGTCGTGGTCAATTTGCCACAGCATCGGCGGGAGTTGCTGTGGCTTCTGCAGGTGGAGTTACAGTTGTGGCCCAAGTGCCGGTTTTTGGATTCGGATTTGGACAACAGTCACAGCAGCCTTATGGATACAATCAGAACTACAACAACAACTATTATACACCACCACAACAACAGGTCGGTGGTTGGGGTATGGGAAGACCTTCAACACCTGGCAATGGCATGGGCGGACGAAGACCAGCAGCTCCGCCTGGTTGGCCACCAGGTTGGGAATGGGGAGGCAACGGTGGCGGATTTGGGGGTGGCAGCAGTGGTGGTGGGAGAAATCCTCCTGGATTTGGTGGAGGAAGAAATCCACCTGGATTTGGAGGAGGTAGAAATCCACCTGGATTTGGTTGGGCTGGCAATAGTGCAGGTAATAGAAACACACCCGGATTTGGCTGGGGAACTGGTGCACCTGGTTGGGGAATGGGAGGTGGAGCAGGTATGCCTCAACCAAACCGACCCGGCTGGGGTATGATGCCCATGCCATCACCCAACTGGGGTAATGACAATAATAATAACCCAGCTTTGCCGCAGCCCCTTCCCCCTAATCCCGCAACAACAACAACGCCAAAACCACAGACTGAAACCACCAAGAGCACACTAATTGTGGGCACAAATCGCCCACCTTTGGTACCACCACCGTCCACAGCTCCCAGCCACCTGCCCAACCTTTCTCCAACTCCACACTCCATGGAGCATTCGCAACAACGTCACATTATCTTTCCTAACTCACCCGCCTACATTCATCTAGCCAACCAGGAGACTCTTACGGAGCCCATCGATATACGTAGAAGAAGATCAACTCTTTAAGCCGTATCCCGCACTCGTGTATATACTAAATATATAGAATTTTACATTAACTGAATATTCATAAGCGTTTAAAACAATAAATAATAATTAATTATGGAATACAAAAAAAAACAGCAAAATTTAGCTCTTCGGTTTCAAGTTCGTCTTTGTGCGTTGTACAGGTTCGATGTGCTCGTAAACGTTAATACTTGGCTACATTTTTTTGAAGTTTGCAAACACTTGATTTTTGGCAACCGTATGACATAAAATACAAACACAACATGACAAATGGGCGAAGTATAAACTTTCCAGTCGACTGCTGATTGGTTTTTAGTCTATTTGGCTTTATATTTATGAATAGTAGCGAACGAGTCAAATGCTGATATGCTTCTGGGTCCCTCGAACCGGTTCATGAACCAAACTTTTTATAATTATGAACAACAGTTTTATTGGGAAATCGTATCCTTGTAGCGACATCTTGATGGGATATCAAGCAAAAGTTAAGTTCTATAATTGCCACAGAAGAAAAAATCCCTGTAGAAGCACTGGAAGATAAAGGATAGCTTTCAAGGGGGGACCTAGGAAAAAGTAATTAATGTGGCCCATTGGGCTTTTATCGAATTCTTTAAAAAACAAGCAGGTCTCAACTTTTACCACCAAAAAATTGGTATCAATATCAATTTGAATCCAAAGTATTAATTTAATACAGACACATATGTATGATAGTTCGGAAATCCGAAAAGTCATTTGGTGTTTTGATATTAGTGCAAGCACATCGGTAATTTGCGAAAAGTTAATGCTATGTAACACATTTCCCCAGACGACTTGTTGAAGACCTAATTAATATGTTTCAATATGGAGCACAAGCTCTTTTTATACTCTGTACCGTAGGTACATATTGTTGTATTATAAGTTTGTGCAAAAGTATGTAACATCCAGAAGGAAGCATCTCCGACCCCATAAAGTATATATATTCTTGATCAGCATTAACAGCCGAGTCGATATAGCACTGTCCGTCTGTCCGTCTGTCCGTCCGTCCGTCTGTCCGTCTGTCCGTCTGTCCGTCTGTCCGTCTGTCCGTCTGTCCGTCCGTCTGTCTGTCCGTATGAACGCACAGATCTCAGAGATGGTAAGAGATAGAGGTTTGACATGTATGGGACATATGCTTCTTATGTCTGCAGGCAGATCAAGTTTATTTTCAATTTTGGCCACGCCCCCTCCCGCCCCCGCAATATGGAAAAAACGTCATATCTCCCACAGTTTTGAAGATAGATGGCTTGTTCCTTCCGGACATATTTAGTTATTAGGATAACTTATCGATCCGCCAAAGGAATGAAGAAGATCGGATGAACGGTTTTCGAGTTATGATCAAAAGACAAATTTTCTTGGTACAGAGTATGTTATAGTCGGGCTTGACCGATTTTTTTTCTTGTTTTTACATGGCAATCAGCTGATTATATAATATATACACATTTGTACATAACATATATAACTTTTTTGAGAGTATGTATTTCACGCAGTTTCTGCGCTATTCAAGAATCGAAACAAAGTCAGGGGTGCCACAACCATTACTAAAGAAAGTTCTCAAACTGGGGAAAACTGCGAAATCATAAATTCATCATAATTGGGGTGGCACCAAATCAGAACAGCGCGCCAGTAGTTGTTCGATACCGTCTATTGAAAAAATGGTTCTTTGGTTCACCTTCTCTAGCTATTGGCGCCAGCTGTAAAGTAACTCGCCTGTCAACGACTGCTGCATCTTTAAGTTTATATCGTCGAAGTTCACATCTTTCCTACCAAAACGGCACTTTCTGCCAGCCACGCATGATATACTATATGTATTGTGTGCTTACATCGGAAAAGCTCTTTTGTGGAAACTGTTGGTCAATATTAAGCATTCAGTATTTTAAAGGACAGGAACCTTACCACCGCCAATATCCAACAATTGGTTGAATAAGAATATCTTGTAGGATTGGGAAGCAATCGCCTGTAAAGAGTAACAGAGAGTTATCTTACTAGTTGCGCTACGCCTTCTTTTTGTCGTTGAAATACAAAAGAACTAGAAATGAAGTGATGGTAGAAGGGTGAAAATTAATGGTTATAGGTATATTTTCGTGTCAAATGAAATAAAAATACAGTCTAAGAAATTTCTCAAAAAAAAAATTATTTTCAGTTGAGGGACATCCTAATCATCTAGCGATACGAAATACAGCATCCAACCTATTTTCACACCCACCAAATATGCACAAAGCTTTAATACACTTGAAAAAGATCCGTGTGATTAATACACATAAAATGTCGATAAAGATGACTTGTATTATTATTTAATAAGTTCAACCAAAGACCTAGAACCCCAAGTTAAGTAACTGCCTTACAAGTGAGTGTGTGCAAGCACACAAATATTCTTCTAACATTCGCTTACGCAAAATCCACTGTCTAATCATGACCTACAGCGGTGAACTCGCTCTCTTAGTTTTGGTTTTTAATGGGAGAGCGGTGTATGGGAAGCCATCGAGCGTAGACAGCAATCGATTTCTGCACTCATGTTGCTTTTCGAATTCCCAACCAGTTATGGCATTGCTGGTATGGGGAGAGATGGCTGTTCGACTGACAGTTGATCGGCAAAGACTGATGCAGCTTTAAGGTGTTGTGTATTCCTCGAGCCGGCTTGAACTTGCTTCATGGTTTAACAATTAATTTTCCATGAAATAAATTTAAACAAAATAAAAAGAAACAACTGATTTTAAATTGAAATCTGTGAAGCTCTAGATTTAAATATAAACGAGCTCACTCTTGAATCTGATGAGCTCTTGACACAAGAATGAACGTTCTCTGTTTTTGACAATGTTGTATGCTCTTGATTCAAGAATGAGCAATTGTGAATTTGAGTATGTTTAGGGCTTGATTCAATAACTATTCTGCTTGATTTGAGAATGATTCCTACGTGGATCAAGTATTAAAGCTCTTGGATCAAGAAAAACGGGATCAAAAATTCATCAAGAAATCAAGAATTTTCATTCTTATCCAACTTCTGACTTCAAACATTTCTAAACCAAGTATGAAAATCTCTATATTTTCTCTGAGTGTATCTACTTATTATTAACAAACAACCAATTGTTATTCTTCAAATAAACAGAAAACTTTAATTTTTATAAATTTTTCGATTGGCTTCTTAAGCTGTACTCTACTTTCTTCTTTGTGACAGCAAAGCCAGTAAGTAGTTGTCTTAACCGCATATGAATTTCATTCATTATACAATAAGAACAAGTTGACGCACTCGGAAGTGACTTATGGCATGCGCGAGAATTTTATAGAACCCCAAAGCTGAAGCATAAGTACACATGATGCACGAACCTTAGACAGCAATCAGTAAATAACAATCGGTTAATATTCGGAACAAATCTAACTAATAACTGATCTTTAATAAATCTAAACATTATGAAAATCACATACACTAAAATATCACAAATTAGCGCTAATATCCTTGCTTCTTGTAGCCACCCGTAGATCCGGTATCTGACCCCACTATTACTCGTCCAGTTGACGATCTGCCACGATCGTGAGCATATGCACGTTCTGCGTATTCATAAGTATTTGGCTGTCTGTATGGATACTGTGGCACAGCATAATAACCAGGCAATGGTCCCACATTCTGATAAGGTAAAGGTGCAGGATAGGGCGCATACGATGCAGGTGCTGATGGCTGCTTATAGCCATACCCGTGACCACCTCCGTAGTAATAGTCATAGCTTTGACCATAGCCCGGTCCATAGGTAACTGGTCTGGGTCTCGCATTAAGCTCATCCAGTAGTACATCCACGATCTTATCAAAAGTGGGTCGAGCTTTTGCACCCACCAGGACAATTGCGGCGAAAAGCCACGTTGATAATCCAATGCTCAAGAAATGCATGGTCGAGTCCGGAATTTAAATTGCGTACGTTTCATCTCAGAGAATCTGTTTATATAGCAAACGCGCCAGCTGCTGATAAGCTTGGATGCGTATAGAAATGACCTTGCTTGCAGTGAACTTATTAATCGGAGGAATTGATAAGTAAGAGGCTAGCCAGAGCTTTATTCCTAGTCAACCCACTTCTTTCTTAGCAAATGAATTCTTAAAAAAAAATTGATAAGCCGACACATTGTAGTCTCAATTGTGTTTAAATACACATGTCATTAGCTTTGAAGGTCCAGTCTGTATATGGTGATCATTGAATGCATCATCATGGATGTCACACGCAAATTTTAACAAAGCACCGGAGTACTTAAATGCAACATCTAATTCAAAGTTCGTGTTGGTTTTACATCATAAGATTGAAAAGCAAAGAAGATGGCTTAAGCTAAAATTCTGTGTTAGAATGTCTATAGCTTCTTAACTTTTTGTGCTATAATCTTTATGCGTCGCAAACTTTGTAATATGAGCCTTTGCTTTTAGGTATTTATGTTCTTTTGTAATAGGTATATTGAAGTCGGGCACAGCCAACTATTGATAAGCCATTAAACCAAAAAAAGTGGAGTATAATTTTAGGCTGAACCGATTTCAAGTATTTAATGAAGTGTTCGTGTTTGATGTTTGAAGTGCACCAATTATGTACATATATGGATGATATAAAATGCAAATTGAGCAATGTGTATAATCACAATGGCAAAAGGAGTCTCGTAAGAGAAATGACTGTCTTGAAACACTTCTTTACAGTCCAATTTTGCTACAAATGGTTACCGAAACAAATAAATTTGAAGAGACTGTATTACTGACTAATTATCAACTTCCTTCAACCTCGATTAGAGCTGTAGCCGGTGTAATTTGTATTATGTAGATAGGGCTTTTGATTCTGTTCGAATGTCCGAACAAACCAACAACCGCTTTTGAACCAGATCACAGACTTGAGGACCGATATATACCTAGATCAGAGAACTGCAACGATCACCCATGCTTCAAATGCGATCTAAGTAAGCTCAGCGATCGCTGCTTGTTGGGCTCGTTCATTTTGCATACACAAAATAAAAAACAGAAAAGCGCTCGATTATTGACGATCATTGATCGCTATTACTCGTCGCTTCGGTCGCGAGTGATCGCCAGTACTAGTTGCCGAAATGTAAGTTCTGCTGCGAGCTGTCATGAGTAAAGCTTGCTCGGTACAAATAATCGAGTTAACTCGTAGCTTCGGTCGCAAGTGATCGCCAGTACTTGTTGCCGAAGTCAAAAATCTGCCGCGAGTCGTGACGATCAAAGCTTGTACACAATCGATACAAGCATCCCAAAAACAACAGCTTGCGAGAGAGAAAAAAATAGTATAATAGCCTATATTTTGCAATTGTATTTTGCACACCGTCCTCTCTTTCCTTCTTGTAGCATGTTGTTGTTCTTTAGTTTTTGAACAACAATTGCATAAAAAGCTTGTGGAGGCTCGCCGTCAACAAGCCGAGTAAGCGCGAGTGTTGATCGAAAAGGCTTGCACTTGGCTGGCGTTACTCTTGCTAGTACTCGTCCATGATGCAACAATAGAGGTGGGGCGCCGTCAAAAGCTTACGCTACAAAAGTACGCGCAGCACTGAACGTGAAGCATGATGCAACTATATAAGGTGAGGCCACGCCAGTGAGAGTTCGCTGCAAAGTACCCCGACGTTCAGTGCTGAGCTTACTCTTGAAGCGTAAGGTTGTCCGCGGATGTCGATTTTTTGTTTGTTTTGTTTATGTATTTGGGGGTGGTTGTTTTTTTGCGCTGTAGCAAAAAATGAATACATACTCAGCTGTCCACATTTTCTGTTGTTGTGGCCAAGGCCATGATCATGATGCAACAAAAAGTGTATCACACAAATATTTGTTTAATTTGTATATAAATAATAAATAACACAATACAATTGAAAAAGGTTATAATGTTTTTTTTTTTAATTTTATGCACCAAACATAGAGGTAACAAAATGTTATAGAATCTCTCTTTTTTGTACATAATTTTGCATCGCGGAAATGCCCATATCCCAATGTTAGTACGAAGCTGATAAATACAAATAATTATTTTTTATTAACATTACTAATGTTTAAATGGTTTTAATTAATATTTACACTAGTATTGGATTGTTTCCTAAAATGTATTTTTCTTCTGACAATTGATTGAGCGATCGCATTTGTTGTTACACACACAGACACACCCGCATACAGAAAGTGCGTCCATGTGCGCCACTCACTCTCGCTCTGCCACTCGCTCTCCCACTCGCTCTCCCACTCTCTCTCCCAATCTCTCTCGCAGCTTTAGCCAGTACGCCGCACACTGGCGTGGCCTCACCTTATATATTTGCATCATGACGTGAAGGTACTTTGCAGAGAACTCACACTGATGCCACCTTACCTCTCTTGTTGTATTATGTATCGTCCAGAAGCGGGCAGCGATCGTAATTGCTCAGTTCGACAAAAGCTTTATCGCGCTCGTTCTGCTACTCGTGCGTCGCAAAGAGCTTGATCGTTCTGACTCAATGTGCTTGCGATCATTTCGCGTGTGTCGAACAAGGGCGGCGATCACAAGCAAGCCGAGTAAATGATCGAGTGTGATCGAAAATTAGAGGCTCGTTGCAGGTCTCTGACCTAGATCTACCCGTGACTCAGTTTAATTAAAATTATAAAGCGTCTTCTTTTGTTAATTAACAGAGCATTAACATTAATGTATCAATGTATATTACTAATATACTACCTAAATATTGCAAAATATGAGTTTGTACAAAGTGCGCCATATAAAGTGTCGGTATGGCAACACTGAATAAATATTAAAACAAACAACCGATTGCTATATGTTGATCTGGTTCCTTTAATTTGGTCCTGTACAATTTATTTCGACTACTTTTTGAACACAACATCAATCAAGTGGCCGCCTTTATTGGCCACAACAAAATGTGCCCTTTTTGCGGCATTTTCCATCACTTTTTCGAGCGTCTCAGTCGATAAAGTGGCGATTTCGGCACGAATGTTGGCCTTAAGCTCTTCAATGGTCTGTGGATCGCTGGCGTAAACCTTGCTTTTTAAATAGCCCCACAAAAAGAAGTCTGGGGCAGTCAATATCGCCTCTTTTTCATACCAGGCGTCCAGGTCACTTTTTGGTCGTGTAAAGGTATTTCATGGATGCGGTGTGGATTTTCCGTGCCCCATATGCGACAATTTTGCTTATTAACACCACCAGAAAGCGTGAAATGGGCCTCATCGGTCATCAAAATTTGTTTCCAAAAATCTGGTTCAGTGTCGGCGTCGGCGTAGTGAACAGCGGCACTATTTCGGCACGTTGTTTTGGTGTGAAGCGTTCCTTGGTCAAAATTGTACTAGATTGATGTTTCCAAAACATGTCTAACAAAAGCAATCGGTTGGTAACTGTAAAAGTTATTCAGTGTTGCCATACCGACACTTTATATGGCGCACCCTGTATATTTGTATGTTTGTAAGTTGGTATGTTTATATGTTTCTTTGTTTGCATGTATGTACGTTTGTTCCTTAAATGAACCGCTTAAGCGTTCTTCACTACATTTTCACACTAGATAAATGTCGATCAGAAAAATGTCATAGGCAGTGTTTTATGTCTGTGAACCGGTTCGACAGCAGCATAAAAAGGTTTAAAAGTGGTTCAAAGCCATATACTAGAAGTAACATATTTAAGCTCCGCACTTGACTTGACTTGACACGACTTTTAACCGGTTCAAAAGTGGAACCGTCTCAAAACTGATTTAGAGCCATAACTCAGAAGATTTTTAATCTATGAACTTGAAATTTGGTTTGAAGCTGGGAATATGAAGTTGGATATTTTCTGGGTTTAGAACCGGTTTCGAACCGGTTCAAAAGGGGAGACGAAAATTTGGTGTGTGGGGTTTGGAAACATGTAGTTTGATATTTTCCCCATTTAAAACTCGGTTCTAACAAGTTTGGACAAGTTCAAATGTTAATATCGACAAATCAACTACATAGTTGAAAGGCTATAAACACTTTCATAAGAATCATATTCTTATAATACAAATAACCCGCGCTACGCCGGGTATTCAGGTAGTGCAAATGAAACCTAACCTTCCTTCCTGCAAGTATGTTTATTATGTATCATACATGTCAAACCTCTACCTCTTACTATCTCCGAGATTCATACAGTTCAACTTAACGAAATTCCATTGAATATCCATATCGATCAAAATAGATCATTAGGCTATATTCAAAGTTTTTAAGTTTAAAACGAGCTTAAAAGTCATTCAGATCCTTTATTTCGATATTATCTTACTTAGGAAACTTTGTAAGTTAGAAATTCCTAACCCACCAGGTGAACCGGCTATGAATATACTTTGGCTGTGATCTAAAAAAGACATCCAAATGCTAAACAAATAAACTAGAACCATTTAAAAAAATACATTTTTCGAACCGGAACCAAAGTACGAATCATTTTTATTCTCACCTCTGAGCATTACTTTCCCCTCAATTCGCCTCGCCTTGTTATTTGGGTTGTGGGTATTTCCTCATCAGACCTGACAATCAGCTCTCTCATCGGACCTCTATTGATAACCTCACACGTAGCTCTGACAAAATCGGCCTAAAGCTGCGTTTAATTCACATTTGAATCGGCGGTAGTCAACTTATTGTCGCAACATGAAGTGGAATGTTGTCTATGTGGCTCTAATTGTCCTGGCCTGTCACAGCCAGGCCACACATTTGAACAGGGATGAGAGCAGGGAGGAGGATAGAACGGAATTTAATTTGGCCTCTACATTGACTGGCGGCATTACCAGCAGTCGTCATCATCAGCGAGCCAATCTTAATTCCAACTTGTATCCGGACAGTGTGCAGCCTGGTGGTGTGAGCTATGGCACAGCTGATATTGATGAGGCACATGGACATGAAAATGGTGCGGGTGGATATTTGGACGTGCGAAGTATCAGGCCAGGTGGACCCGTGCCCAAACCCTTAGCCTATCCAGTGCCGGCATATCCACAGGCCCAACAGCCTGGTTATCCTTTAACTAATGTAGGCTATGCTCCACCCAGTGGTTATTCGTTAGGTGCGGCGGCTCCGCCAGCTGAAGCATCAGCTTCGTATCCAGTTTATCCAGTGGGGTATCCATTACCTCCCCAATATGCGCCTGCACCAGCTGTTTATCCGGGTCTCTATTTGCCACAATATCCGGTCAATCCACAGCCAGCTGTATATCCTGGTGCCTACGGCCCTGGAGCACCCCCAGTAGCACCAGCCACCAGCTATCAAAATCACCAACGCTTTCCCCCGCACTCTGCCCAGGCTCCTGATCACTGGGATCACAGTCTGACCCTAAACACCGAGTACAAGGAGGATGGTGTACACAAAGGACCTTTCGAAGTGCTCAACAATCACAATGCCTTTGGCTACGGCAGTGGCTATGGGGGCGGTTACAATGGCGCCTTCAATTCGGGTTATGCCTAGGTTATCCATCTCATCATAAGTTAGCCATAAGCTCGACAGCTGCTCGGCAGTGCCTGTCCTTCAATAAAACTTGATTCCTGCACGCCCAAACCAAAGTAATTAGCTATGTATGCGCTACCCAGTTGCACCTTGAGGACAAGATCTGAACCGGAAAAAAAGTAACATGCATTCAATGAACGAACCACAAAGGAAATGGAACTACCTGGCTGACTGGCTGGGCAGGCAGCAGCAGCAGCAGCCGAAGAAAAGGAGCACTCACACACAAAGGACAAAAGGTGGTAGAAAATCAACGAACAGACAGACAGACAGAGAGTGAGACAGCCAGGTCTGTCCCTGGCCCCGGTTTGCTTCCCTGTGGCAATTGCAGCGACAGAAATCGGTTATGTATGCAGTGATTTTCAGTTGGGAACGGGGACGACATTGATGTCTTGCTGCGCATGCGCAGCCTGCCGCGCAAATCCCAAACTGAACAGTTTTGCTTTTGGCGCTAAAACGAACAGAAGGACGAGACGACAAAAAAAAGGAAACAAGAACTATGCGTAAAGGTTTCACTTCAAACAAATTGCACCACGCAAACTTAGCTAAGAAAACTGAACATGGATAAGTTGAATTGGAACTACACCCTCTGGGTTATGTGCAAAGCTTTTCTGTTCCATATTTAGGACATATATTTTTGATCAGGGATTAATGATCTTTTGTTCTAGGCAGCAAAAACAAAAAGTGACTAGCCGAAGGCAGGTGGAAGGCAAAGACATTTTTGAAGTACTTAGAGCAAAAAAAAGGATGTAAAAAATATCCATTAGAAAGTTATCAATTTTTGTATATTCCAATATCCATTAAATGTTAAATGGACTTTGAATTTTCATTCCAGCTGGATCTGTGTAGTAAACAAAATTCTGCAGATTCCCGGAAATCAGCTACACTGATTGAAAGTTAGATTCAAACCAACAACTTCAAACTCATTAAGATTAAATTTGTGTGTTTTCCCTTCCCCTTGCACAGCAGGCACACACACTACCCGTTGCACCACACCCTGCTAAAACTTTAATTTTTCATTCATTTCAGCTTAAAAATTTGGTATTGGTTGGCTTATATGCTCCCAAATAGGTCTTAGTGGTAAAAATCTGATGAGTGACATAGAACCGATCGGTCCTATCGAATCGATCGAACACATTCAAGCATATAAAAACTTCGGCACTGACGAAGTAAGATCAGGCTATTCGTTGATCTTTACATAGATGCTGCTTTCGGACTTTTTTTCGGCCGTTTTTTTGTTAAATTAATTGTAGAGTTGTTGATCGAGTTTGATTCTTTCTTGTGTGGTTTTATAAATAGAAAGCACGCGATATTTAGAAGTGCATATTTTAGCCAAATTATAAGTACTCCTCGACTTTCCGAGCTTAGGACCTAGGAAATGAAATAAATTACATTAAAGTCAGAAAATCAAACCAGAACCAATTAGAAATTACAATTCAAAACTTAAACCGGAACCCATATTTCTTTATTTACATCGGAAACCGAGCCCAAAATTTAAAATTAGAACTGAAACTCATGTATTCTTTGTATGACACTTTGTAATCAAAACCCAAACTTTTGGAACATAAAAGTCCGAAAAGAAGCGAAACATCGTACCGGAACCGTAAATCGAAAAGAAGGTAGTTTAGAGCCAGTCGTAACTGATATTTCTTTTGAGAACAAGAATACAAGAATCGATATTTTTGTAAACAAAATATTGCACTAGAACCGTACTTCGAAAATAGCCGATTTATCTTCCGAGTTAGAGTCAATACTGATATTTCCTTAAGGCCCTATTCTCTTTCAGCAAAAAATTTTTTTCGACTTTTTTTTTTTTGCATTTTTTTATAGCTTGGACATTTAAGAATATAACCCTAAAAGGGTTTTTTGAAATTCGAAATACTTTAGAAGATATGGCCATTTTTGTGGGGTCATGTCTTCGCTAAAATTAAAATGAGTAGTTTTTATGTTGCTTCAAACTTTGAACGCGTTTATCTCGAAACCACGTTTTTCGAACTGGCGGCCACGATTCCGCCAGTTCTACTGAACCGATTTGGATGAACGTACGTAGAATTGTCACCATTCTGGCCCGTAGTAAAATAAAAATTTTGCGATTTTTTTTACTATTTTTTTTTTACACTAAACTACAAAAAAATGGGTCCAAATTCGATTTGTCAATTTCAAGTGGCCGCCATTTTGTCAAAAAAAATCGCAAAATTTTTATTTTACTACGGGCCAGAATGGTGACAATTCTACGTCGATTAAACTTTGTTTCACCCAAATCGGTTCAGTAGAACTGGCGGAATCGTGGCCGCCAGCACCATGCCTTTTTTTTTGAGGGCCAACTTTGACGGTGCCATCATCTATGGACAGCCCCTATATCGCGGCGAAAAAAAATTTTTTTATTTTCTTTCATTCATTACTAATTCAATAAAAAAAACCAAATTCAAATATCTTTTTGCGTTTTCAAATGAGAATTTTTTCAAAAAAGGTCCAAAAACAGCAAGCTGAAGGAGAATAGGGCCTTAAAAAGCCGGTGACAAAGAAGAACAGAAACGGAACCAGTTATCGTAGAGAACAAATTGAAATTCGCAATGAAAAGCAAAAAAGGAGTTTCCAGTTTCCATGCCGAAAAACAGTAAAAAAAAACCATATACAGTCGAAACTTCTATATAGCGAAACTCAAGGCGACAAAATTACACTTCGTAGTATAGAAAATTTGTAGTGTTTGAATTTTGAACGGAATATCAGTGTTCTGGAAATAAATTCGCTATCAGAAAAGTTCGCTGAACAAAAATTCGTAAAAGAGAAATTGGGTCGTATATCGAAAAGAACCGATTAAAGTTATTTGATCCGAAAAATCGTACTGAAACCGTATTTCGAAATGGAGCATTTAAAGCATAGACCTAGAACCGATATTTTAGGAACCAAGTTCCAAAACGGAGCCTTATAGCGGAACCGTACATCGAAAAGTATTAGAGATTCAAGCCGATCCGTTTCAGAATAAGATCTAAAACCGATTTTTCTTATAAAATTCGATTTTCGAAAACGATTATTTTTGGTACCAAATTCTTGTATCGAAATCGAAAACTTTTCAGTTATTTTGGCATTAATCTCGGAATTCTTCAGTGGGATACGTTTGAAAAATAAATAAGATGTACTTAATCATAAATCTTCCTGCTATTTACTTTACCGAAACAAACTGAATCGAAGTACAAACCATGCAAGCATGCAAGGAATTGTAACCGAAATGCGATTCGATTTGATTCTCTGATTAAAATGCTTCAATTTTGCGAATTGGAAATATGTTCCGCCCAACCAGATCAAGAATTTCAGTTCAGTTTCGGACGGACGGATTAGAGGTAAAATCAATTTAAGCCAATTCTCAAGGAATGGTGTAAATCGATTATAAAAGGCCATTGTCTCAAAATTTTTGGATTATTTGGAAATGGACCGCCTGCTTCTTTCGAAAGGGAAACACATAAACAACACATAGAATGACTACCCGGATTTATCCCAACTCCACCCTCCTCTTTGTGCCCATGAAGTCTCTAAAGAAAATCTTGCACTCTTCTATTTCTTCACAAATTTTGCGATGTTAAACCTAAATCACAGCACTTTTGGCTGACGTGAAATAGAAAACAGTTCTAATCCACGCACAAAGATCGCTTTTACACACTGGATGTTCGAACGGACAGTTTTGAAATGTGTTTTTATTGGCATAATCGGTTCGGTTTATACGATACATATACATAACATTGGAGTTCGGGTACAAATACATATACATAACTAGTTTATTTCGACAAATGCAACAAGAAAACGGAATAGCATTAACAACAACTACACATATGAGACAAAAACACATACATACATATACACATACACTTAATATGGGGGTTGAAATGTTGAGGCTTCAGCTGAAGCTATCATCCAGGTGCTAGTGCATTGGTACAGGACACACGTGCCCTTGTGAGTTGTTAGTAAAGTCGGCTGGTAATGTGCCATGTTATGATACGAGGGTTTCCTTCGTTTTTGGACATTTGTTAAGTTATCTGTTAAGTTTATTAAATGCTGGTATATGTCTTAAAAGAGTAGCGTACAAAATTAAATATATAAAAATGGGTGGACAGTTATTTTTGCTTAATTGAGGGACGAAACTAAACCAATAAAACATAAAGCGAATAATTTAGCATGTAACACAAATATTTATGCAAAAACTTGTTAATAATGCAAAGGTCATAATAGGTGTTGGAACACAATAAAAAATAATAAAAATATAAAAGGGGGTCTGTGGATTTTCTTGCTGTGATGACTCTTGATTTTTTGTTCCTTTTTGTTTTTTGCTGAGGCGCTCAGGTCGGAATTTACAAATGTCCCCGACTTAATCTCGACTTAGATCTTAGGTAGAAGCGTAACATTTTGGCTAAATACAATTTCCTCTAGGCCCTATGATGCTAACTGACTCTGACTCTCGCTCAGGTCCAGATTGCTCTGAAAGAGCTGCTGGTTGGTCAGCAACGGTACCTTGGCCACCTCATGGAATATCCGGTGCGAGTATTTGTTACGTATCGTCTTGATGGTGGCCCGTGGCTTGCGATGCAGACCCGCATTGAGTACGGGAATCAGTTCAGCAAACTCGGCCAGCTGATAGCCGGTGTAGTAGATGAGAGTGCTAGTCCAGGTTTGTTGCTCCAGCTGAGCGGCACCAGCGTGCATGCGCAGGGCCATATACAGGGCAGCCGCGGCCATTTGTGAGTCACTAAATCTTATGGTGGCATAATCCATCAGGGACAGCTCCAGAATGTAACGAGCCAGAGTCAGTGTGGGCATTTGCACCTTGGCACAGCGAGCGTAGCGACGCAAGAAGCGATAGGAGAGCGGTATACTCAGATCATAGTTGATCACGCGCAACGTTTCCATCTCCATTCTGACCAGCTCGTCGTGATTGTAGGCGCCATCGCAAATGTACAAGAAATCCTCGACCAAAGGCGGTTGCCGTTCGTCATATTTGCAGGCAATGAAGAAGGCAGCGGCGCCCAGCAGCTGCAGCTTCTCCTTCTGTATGACCTCGCGGCACAAATAGAGATCCACGATTTTCACAGCCAAATAGAGAGTCTCATGGTTGAGCTCAAAGGTCTCCTGCACCTCCACCATCCAATCCACCAGCAGTGTACGCATCCAGGTGGTCAGATGCACTTGCTGCGGCATGTAATCGGCAATGGGGAACTCTGGCTCCCGTGCCTTGAGATAGTTGAATATATCCATGGCATAGTGCGAGACCTGGAATGGATCATCCCAGTTCTTGCGATCGAAATCCTCCACATCGGCGGGCATGGGAGGCACTGGACAAGGCACCAGGGCAGCGGCAGCGGCGGCGGCAGCAGGAGCGGCCAGTTCAGTCTTTTGTTGTTGTTGCAGCTTGTTGGAGCGTCGGCGTGCCGCCTCAAAGTTACCCGACAAACGCACCGACTCGGACACCGAGACATCCTCCAAGGCGGACATGTAGAGACTCTCCTCAGTCTTGTTGAAGTCGTTTGAAATGCGCCGCACTGGCTTGGAACTGGCAGCCGCCGCCGGCGGTGGGAGCAGCTGCCCTTCAGTCTTCACGGGCACCTGGCACATGGCCTGGTGTGGCGGTGCAGGCGCAGGCGCCTTGCTGCGCATCTTTGGGCGTGAGGCCAGCGCCTCTTCAATCTTGTCCAACACCTTGTGACATTTCTCTATCGAATCATCGTCCGTCTTGGTGGAGGCACGCGTCATGATTTTATTGCCGGCAAACACATTCACATTGAGATTGTCCTTGTTCTTAGCATCGAGCAAAGCCTGGAGCTGCTGGGCCGTGGGCTTCTTAATTTTGGCCTGCTCATCGTCGCCGCCAGCCGGATGCAGCGTCATGATTTTCACATTGTTGGTCAGGTTGCCCAGGGCCGAGCGTTTGATCTTCTCGTTCTTTATGGGGCTATGGTCGGCCTTGCGCTTGGCGCGCGTCTGCATGTTCTCCACATTGGACTCGACAACAGCGGCGTTCCTTCGACTCGGACCCTTGCGTGTGGCGGCCATGGCTAAAAGGGGATTCATATTAATGTTGGCGGCGGCTGCGCTGACTCCTTTTGCGGTTGCCTTTGTGGGCGCCATTTTGAAATGTGTCGATGCTGTTGTTGTTGTTGTTGCTTAAAGTCCTCCTGCAGCGTTACGCTTGCGTTGTTGTTGTTGCTTGTACTTTGTGGTATCTTCTTGGTGCGGCCGATACGTTGTTCGGTTTGTAGATTGTGTTTGTCTGGAGTTGTTTTTACTACTGAAATGCTTTGTTGTTTTGTATAAATCAAAGCGTCGTAGTCGAAACACAAACTCACTTTATTTTCTCTTCTCTTTTCACCGGGAGTTATGGCGCATGGGCCGCTCTGTTCATAACGGCACTTGGGAAGATACAAACTGAGGAATAGCAAAGAGAATTCACAACGCGCCAGATGCAGTTAAATTTTTGAGGGTGGACGGCGTCTATGTGACCGTGGCGCAATTAATCGAGAATCGATTCAAATGTATCGAAATGTTAAGTCCGAGTTCGTATGGGGAAAAAATGTGACCGTTTAGCCAATTGGGCTGTGCCCCAGTGCTACCCACCCACTAACGGAACTTACGCGCGAAATTTGAATTATGTTATTAATTTAAGTCACTTGTTATTAAATGAATTGTTTAAACAATTCAAGGGAATCAATCCTGCCCTTTATGAACAGTGAACGGAAAAGATCTTGTTTAATTACTTTTACACATATATATATGCAAGAAGTGCAGTGCTGAAATAAATGCTGTAGCTCTATAGTCGAACTTCACTATTAAGAACTTCTGTACAGCAAAGTTTTCTTTATAGCGATTTAATTTCCAGAACACTGGAATTTCGATCAATATTCATACTGTTCCCAAATTTCTCAACAAATTTTCTATATAACGAAGTTTATTTTTGTTCCCTTAAGATTTGCTTTAAAGAAGTTCAACTGTAGTAAGAATTAAAGATGAAAAGGAAGGAAGAATGGAGGCAGGAAAAAAGAATGAAGTGAGAAAGATGGAAGGGAGGAGAGAGGAAAGAATCGGGAAGATAGAATGAAGGAAGAAGAAAGGAAGGAAGAAGAAAAAGAAATAAGAAAGAGAACCGAGAAGAAAAAAGGAAGATGGAAGAAAGAAGGATGAAAGTAATAATGAAGAAAGGACGAAGAAAAGAAGGAAGGAGAAAAAAAAGACAGATTTGTCAGGCATCTTGCAAGAATGTGTTTAGTCTCAGCACCAAACAGAACACAAAAAAACGAATTTTCTATATAACGAGGCATTACTTTTGTCCCCTTCAGATTCGCTATATAGAAGTTATAGTGTATCTCCATCCACAGCGACTAAACTGTCTTGGTAGCTGAGTTGGTAGACTTGTTCAATCGGTTCATTTCATCCTAAGAGCTGAGCGTTTTAGATTAGTTGTGTTGATTTTGAGGCCTGCCGATTTAGCTGCAGTGAAGTGACATATAAAACATCAATCAGTCCTGTTTTCCACCACTTTGAGTTCTGCTCAGCTTTTCCCAATGCTTTCCGCTGCTCTACCGATAGTTCCCCTTCACGTATCTTCGGCTCTGACTGGTAATCCACCATTCCATTGCCTTCCCAGCGATGTTGTTCTCACTTTGAGAAGATCTGACCAAAGAAATATGGTCTTCGATGAGCAACTCCAAAGGAAAACTACACCTCGAATTATGCACCTTCTCGTCAACAGCAACTCTGCTGCTGTTTGTTAAAGTTGATTAAATATTGCAATTTAATTAGACTAATCACAGTTTGGAATAATAAAATACTAAAAACTAAACAGACACCTCACTTCCAGAGCTTGATGACACCGTCACGTGAGGCCGAGGCTACATAAATTTGTCCCTTGTCCTTGCACATCAACAGATCGGTGATGGCATCATGATGGCTAGCCGTTGGCATATCGGGACCCGAACGTGGAATCTCCTCGGTGGAAGTCCGCAATTGTTGGGAATCGCCCGTGTTGCTCAGTGATATAATTTGCTCCTCTATCACCTGGCTGCCATCAATCAGACGAGAGCTACAAATAAAAGGCGAAAGTTTTGATGGTTCAAAATTGTGGCTATCGCTGAATCCTTACCTATAGTTAAAGCTCACATCGGCCAGATTATCATTGGCCGCGGGCACTTTCAGCGACGAGTTCTTCGGCGAGGCTATATCCCAGTATCTAATACGCTGATCCGAACTGCCTGTCAATATAAAAGGTGAACCGTCGGCCACACCGCTGAGTATGCCACATGTGGTGGCCGGATCATTGAGACTGGTGTTGGTCAGCACGGGTGCGGGACTAGCCCAGAGCACCGTCTGCCTCTGACCCGTCTCTATGTTCCAGATGGACACCTCATTGTTCGATTGTGAGGCAGAGATCAAATACGAGGGCTCGGTGGGATGGCAGGCCACTTTACGTATCCAAGAGTCAGCCGGATGCTTGATCTCGGCTATGGGTAAACGAAAACGCAAGTCCCAGCAAATGTGCTTGCCACCACTGGTGCCTGTGGCCAGCCAGGAACCAGTAGGATCGGCACAGATGGTGGTAATGACGCCATGACGCAGCTCGTTTTGCAAACGCCAGGCGCTGTGCTGCATGCGTGTGTCCCAGGCCACAATGCCGCCATAGAGCGTGGCATAGACAATGACATTTTGTGTGGCCTGATCATAGGCATGCATATCCACCACGGGACCATCGTTGTGCTCACTAAGTTGGGGCATGAAGAAACCATTAGAATACTTGAGTTAATAAAACAAATCATATGACCCACTTCTGTTCCAGCGCCTGTTGCAAAGTCATTTTGGTTGAATTCCTATCGATGCGCATCATCAGCAAACTGCCATCCTTGCCACCCACCGCCAGGGACTGGCCGCTGTCGCAAGCGGCCAAGGCATAGATAGGCGTATTGGCCGAGTAAACCTGACGCGACTTGTTTATCCCCTGATTGCCATTTAGCTTGCTGCAGTCCCATAAACGCACCGTGCCATCAATACTGCCGCTGGCAAAAAGCGAGCCATGCGGACGCAGTGAGGCCAACTTAATCACCGATTCGGAATGTTCATGCAAATGAGCCACCAGAGTGCCGTTCAAGCGCCAATTCGGTGGATATGGTGTGACCAGTCTGTCTTGACTACAGCGCTGTGAAATGGCCAAGACATTGTAGCGACTCTTGATCTTTAGCTTCAGTGATTCCAAATCTCGACGGCATTCCGATGAACGTTCCAGCCAGTGGTTACGCTCCGGCATGGTGTACTCCCCCAGAGAAGTGGCCGCACTCATAGCACTCTGCGGTACACCCATCATCAAAGCACCAGAGGCGGGACTGCCCGACAAGCCGGTGCCGGGTACACCCAAAGGTGTAATGGCCGCCACATCAGAGGCGGGTGAGACCATGGCGTTGTCATTGGAACCTTAAATATGAAATTGAAACTTGATTAATTGGCAAGACAGCAAAATGTTTTCAGAAAACAATTTAAAAAGTTGGTCGAAACCGACCATACTCTGTATCTCCCAAAGTTTGTAAAGTGCTGCCCATTCATGTTTCAGCATGTGCTGCCCAGCATAAATGTTTGTTTCCTCATAACTCGACTATCGTTCATACGATCTTCATCATTCCTTGGGCGGATCGATAAATAATACTGATGACTAAATATGTCCGAAAGGTACGAATTTTCTGTCTATAAAATTATGGGATGTATGACGTTTTTTCAAGTTGCGGGGGGCCCAAGACTTCTCACCAAGACTCTTTTGTTTTAGACCATTATTTTATATGGCTGCCATATAACCGAAAATCAAAAACTCATAGAACTAGAAATAAATCTTTTCTAGGGGTTAAAGAGCGAGCGGTTAAGATACTTTCGGCAAACAGTGAAACGAATGGTTTGCTGCCACAATCTGAGCTGAAAACAATTCGTTTTCCGTTCGGTTTCATGTTTCATTTTACATATTTTTAAACGTTTGAGTTTCGAGAACGAAATCATTTTCAAAGATTTGGCATTCTACTTACCCGATATTCAGAGAATTTTAGAATTATGAGAAAGATAACTAAAACTTACGAATCTCTGGTGCCAGCTTAATGGCCTTGTCCGCCAAAGGATACTCATGACAGGCCAAATGCCTGCGGCTGACAACAATACGTCCATTTCCCAATGATGAATCATCCAGATCCTGCGAGGCTTTGTGCTTGAGTGATATCAAATATGGTTTCATGGCCAAGAGCTGCAGTTCTATCAGCTCCGTTAGTCCCTCCGACGCCAGACGTCTGAAAAGCTATAGAAATCATCTTGTAGTGGAAAAAACACTGAAGGTCTTCTGCAATTGTACTTACATTACGCAACGTTTGTCCCATATCCTCATATTGAGGCAGAGCACCGGCTCGTGTCTTGCCTCGCACTCGGGCGCGATCCTCCAGCGCCCCCAGAAAATGTGGCATATCCTGAAAACGCAGCACACTGTCAAATATCTGCCTGGGAATGGCCGGTTGCACACAGTCCAGCAATATGTGTGCCTTCTCCACCTGAATGAGTGGCACTTTCAGAAAAGCTCCAATCGCAGGCATAACCTTGCACTGCACATCAATGGCGCTTAGATTGCGTGCCGTGGTGGCAATCATGCCGCAAATCTCATGACGCACCCACAAATTCGGATGGCACAGATAGCAGGCGGCCTCCTGCACAATTTCCGTAATTGTGGGCTTCTTGATGTGACCCAACTCAATGAGTATGGTGACCGCACGTATAGCCTTGGCAATGACAAACTCCTCACGATCCGTGAACCCCTGCTGCAGCAATGGCACCAATATATCCGAAGCCTGCCAGCCCACATAGCCGGCCACACCGGCTATATTGTCATAGAAGGCGCCACGCAGATTTTTGTCCTCATCGTTGAGAAATGTCATAATGTGTGACAATATCACATCGTTGGCCTTCTCCTTGCCAAAGAAAGCGCACAAATCACAGATGCCCGACTCCATGAGGGTTTGCTTGACAATGGGCTGAGCATCGGTCAGCAAACTGAGCACAGCCTGTCGTACAATGTCATGCAAAGCATTCAATTCCGCCTCATAGCGTGGAGTGGGCATCTCATTTGGGGCATTACGCTGGGTCTCCTCCAGAAAATAAACAGCTGTCTTGGCCAAGGCGGCTATATTCCGGGCAAAGGCCACACGCACAATGACCGCACTTGGTTCACTGGCCAAGTCTGTGATGTAGGGCAATATATATTCGGGAAAGACATTGGCATCGCTGCGCGGTATATCCTTCACCATGCCCAGGCAGGCTGTAAGGGTTTCAATGGCCTGCACTTGCACCTTGGCGGGAGATTTCTGCGCCAGATTGAGCTAAAAACAGAGACTCATGTAGTTCGAAATTGGGAAATTTCTTGGAGTGCTTACAATATAGGGCAAAATGCGATCCAAAATGGTCTCGGAGGTGGTATACTTGGACAACTTTTGCAACAGTTGTAGGGCGGCAATTTTGGTATTCGACTGCGTCAATCCTCGTATGCAGGAGGTGACCACTGTAATGATGAGGATGAGACCATCATGTTCGGGCGGCAGTCTTGCACACCTCGCCGGATCCTTTTTCTCAGCTGCGTCCTCTTCCTCGGGCGTCAGATCCTGGGTCTGAGTCAGCACCTTAATGCAATGTCCTATATCCTTGTGCAGACATTGGATTTTGTCATCGGGAGTCATTATGGGAGTGGAGGAGAACATTTGCAAATAGGACTGCAGGAACGAGTAGAAATACTCAGGAAACAGCTTGTCACGTTCCTGATCCAAATAATCTTCGGCACTTTTGCGATTAACCGAATGTATATCAATCATGGAGGCTAAGAGATGGCGCAAGCGATCATTCTCAATGCCAGCCAAATGTTTCTCCACCAACTCGCGTTCCCCCCGTCTGTAGGCCAGCAATTGAGAGAGCTCAAAGGGGGCTGTGCCTTCTGTCCAGAGCTCTAGCAAAGCGCAGCTGGAAATTGAAAAACATAAAATCATAATTCACCTCTTCAATCCTACCTCACTCACCCCGCCGAAAATATATCCATGGCAGGCAGCAAAGTGTTACCCGCATAGCTGGGACCCAGGCGAATTATAGAATCTGAATGTATAACCGACATGTTCCCACTATGTCCATCATCGTCAGAGGACAGAGTCTTGACAAACCGCTCGGGTGCTATGTAACAGGTGCGTCGTCTGCTTGTATCAAAGAAGAACGTATAGTCAGCCGGATTATCTTCGGGCAGATAGGTGGGCTTGAATGATGCAAAATCTGACAACAGGATCCAATTCCAAGAGGTAATCAATATATTCTCTAGCTTGATGTCGCCATGGCAAATCTTTTGCTTGTGGCACTGATTGAGGGCGCAGAGTATCTGAAAGGTAATCCATTTCTTTTCCAGCA
The DNA here is from genome assembly GCA_035044985.1 of Lordiphosa fenestrarum. Classification (NCBI taxonomy): domain Eukaryota; kingdom Metazoa; phylum Arthropoda; class Insecta; order Diptera; family Drosophilidae; genus Lordiphosa; species Lordiphosa fenestrarum. The sequence goes on along the minus strand of JAWNNO010002602.1, from coordinate 87,611 downwards.
CCGTTAGAAATGGTCGCGTGGAGACGCGATCGTAGAGGCTATGCTTCACATACTCCCGCATGATGTAGGCCGCCTTGTCAATAAGCTGGCCACGGGATAAATAATTGAATTACGATGAAAGGCAAACAAAATTATTTAAATGGCTCACCTCCACTCTCTGGAATGGCAAACAGTTGACTGCATTGGCCAAACTCAATGTTTTCTTAATGAACTCCAAGCGTTCCTTGTGATCCTCTAGCGGCAGCGTGGGATCATGTTTGACAAACACCTTGACCACTATCAGGCCCTCGTCCGTCTTGGCTTTGGCCACCTTGAAGAATCGGGTGCTGCCCATGCTAAAAGTGTGAGTATATAATGGTTACTTCCTCCTCTATTTTCCACACAAAAAGCGACGACTCACTTGGAGCTGAAGGTAATTTCACTACCAAACTGGCCCGAAAAATAGTGATCCACTGCATAGATTTGCGATGGGGCAATGCCCACCAGTTGATTGCCCATTCTGCTAGCAATTGCTATACAGCTGGATAAACTGAAATTATGAATAAGTTGCTCGTTTTGCTTTTTCACTAAACAATAACAAATACTTCTTCTTCTTCTTTTTCAACTTTTTCTGCGCAACGACAAACAGCTGTTGGCTGCTTAAGTGTGACCGTCAGTGGAAGGCACGAATATACCACAAATTTGTGTAACAAAATAAGCAACTTTGGCGCGCTTTTTAAATCTAAGCCCGGCTTAACGGCTTATTTATTTAAAATTTTACATTTTGAAAATTTCTCTGCTCAAACCACAAACGATTTTTGAATTAATTTGTATTAGTCATTAAGGGGGTTGGTGAGGATGTGCACTTTCAAAAATCGATTTTGTCCCCTATCATAGTGTTAAACATTTCAAGAATATTGAAGCAAGACTCTTGAAGTTCTTGTCCAATTAGTCTTAACATTATAGCTTCGACAGCTGCGGGCTCATAAACTTTTAAAGGCGTCTTTCTCAAAATTACTTTTTCAAAGTCGGTGTTTACTGCCATTGTAAAACTACTTGACCAGTTCATTTCAAAGATTGTACAAATTTTGTTGTACATTTTGTTTTGATATCGGATCATTTTTGACCGAGATATGGTGAAACCTGCAACTTTGTTTTTTTTTTCAAAGTCGTTCTGGGGCAAGCTCTGTCTTCGGCTGGTTTGTCAATATTTCCACATTTCCATACTTTTAAAAAAAAATTCACAAAAAGGTGTTTTTTTACGGTGAAACCCCAATTTTTTTGAAATATTATTTTAGTAGTTTATAGTAAAGCGCTACCATTGTTGTCCAAAAAAGACACCAATTATTATTAAGAAAATGGCTTTCTTTAAGAAAATGCACAATATGCACGGTTTTGGTTCTGGTTCATATCTATTAGATTCTGTTTTATGGTGTAAAAAAACACATTAAAAATTTTTTTTGATGAAACTACCTTTTATTTTGCAATACTTTCGTTATCACGATGTTCGGTAACATTTCCAGTATTTAAATTAATTTTTTTATGAAAAAATGTCGAGAAACAACGGAGTTACAGCCACATATTTTTTTTGGGATACGCCCAAAGTTTGGGGATATCAAACTATCCCAACTATTCTTTAAGACTATCCGGTTCCGATGTCGACCTCAAAATGTAAATTGGAAGTCCTAGTACCATCTTTAATATTTACTCCAACAAAACGAAAGATCACTTAAAAATGCTCGACGTCCATTAATTAATTCTCGTTTGTCCTCTCTTGGCGAAAGTTTCCACGTAGTGAGGAGTTACTGTATAATAAATTTATGTAACGAGCACACAAAAAATCTAGTTTCATCGAATAAATTCAAAAATGGGTCATGACATATGACAAATGTGCCAGGGTTTCGGCTGTCTCACACATTTGCATTAAAAAGTAAAAATGTGATTTGTGATTTGCATCAAAGCGAGAAAGTAAGCAGGTAAAGGATTTTCAATTTCTATGTCTAACTCTCAATATTCAAAAGACGGTGGAAGCATTTACATACAAATGCACATACATCCCAACATTCTTAGCTAAATCGATCGATCGACCGAGCGGGCGTTCGGCATTAACCAAATCGTTGACTTTAACCATACCATTCCGAGAAGAGAACCAACTTTCAAAGCGGCTGCCAGCGATTGCCAGTGTGTAAAAAGAAAGTAGGTAGAGAAACATAAACAAAGTGTAATCCATAGAACAGCGCAAAAGTGTTGTTGCTTCGCTGGATTTGTATGCGGGCAGCAAAACCTGACGTGGACAAAGACAAAGCGCAGGCGTAAAGAATACCATCCCAAGGCAGAGTGAGAGCAGGAGAAAGAGAGAGAGAGAGAGAGTGCAAACAGGTGAGTGTGTGACAGTGTTTGGAACATGTTCGAAGCTCAGCTGAATCAGCACCAGCCTTCGGAGCTTAAGAAGTGTTACAAGCTGGCACAATGTCTCAGAAGAAAGAAAGTTTTCGGCTGAGCTGGCTGCATCTGTTCCAGCTGCTACAAACCAATTTACCACCCAGCCGTGCCTGGTGCGCTCAGTCAAGCGTCTTTCGCGTCGTCGTCGTCGTCGCCGTCGCTGCGTGGCTTAATTGGCCCAGCAAAAAAAAAAATAAAATAAATATTAAAAAAAGTATCTCAAGTGTGTGATTGTGAAAGTTCCTGCCAAAATGTACTTTAACCGTGCGCTGCTTTTGGTCGCGTTGATCTGTGCCCAGCCCCTGGGCCATTTGGCCAATGAGGAGGAGTCCAATCCGTTGCTGGACATGGCTTCCATGTTCTTCCAGGAGGCTTTAAGCAACCAGAACGGCGGAGCAGGAGGTGCAGGAGGTGGTGGAGCGGGTGCTGGTCTAGCTGGCATGGCCTCTCTACTGGGCACCTTTATGCAGGCCAATGGCAAGTCTGGTGGAAGCGGCGGCGGCGGAGCCATGCAAATTTTATCGGGTCTGGGCAGTCTGCTGGCCAACAATGCTCGCGGCGGTAATGGTGAAGGCGGCGGCGGTGGCTTTGATCCCTCTATTATAGGCAATGTTCTGGAAATGTTCACCCAAAGCGATGACGAAGAGCCAACGGACTCCACACAGAAACGCAACCAAGGTGGCGGTTCAGAGTCGGGCATTGGTCTGGATACTCTACTGCAGGTGGCCTCTGCATTTATGAACACCAAGGGCGGCGGCGGAGGAGGAGGTGGCAGGGCGAGCCAGGCCTCAGCTCATCATCAACAAAAGCGTTCGGCCAGCGAGCCGACAGATACGGATAATGGTCTAATGAATTTGCTACCTTTGGTCATGCAGGCCGTGAGCTCATTCGCCGGTCCTGAAGGTCAGAGCACACAGGAACGTCATAAGAATCATGCCTGGGTGTTGCCTCCATTCTTGGAACACATTCATGTGCTGTGGGATCATTTCTCCAATTCGGAACTGGCCGATGCGCTGTACGCGAAATCGGGAGTTAACAAGATTATGAAGGTGGATTTGTAACTTCTTTATTGACATAAAACCAAAGTTTAAGAAGAGGAAGCTTTACTTGGAAGAATGGCCATGTAGAAAAATATGTGGGAAACCAGGAAAAAGATGAGTAATCTAAGGAACTTACACAAAGGAAGCATTAGGTCTTACAAGTAGGAGTCAATAAGAATTAGAAAAACGAGAAAGCCAAGCTAACTTCGTGTGTGCCGAAGTTTTTTTACCCTTGCAAGTGATCGCTTAAATATTTTCAAAACATATTTTTTTCCCATTTTCCGACCGATCGTTCGTATGGGAGCTATATGATATAGTCATCCGATTTGGACAATAACTTGTAGAATTATATAAAAGCACGAGAAACAAACAAATACAAAATGGCAGGATGCTACGATTAAAAACAAAAAAGTTTTTCTAACTAAGACTGTTTTTCATACCTATCTTTTGTATGGCAGCTATACCATATAGTTGTCCGATTTTAATAAAAATTGGTAGGATTATAAAAAAACATATTAAACCTACGATTACAAAGTTTGGAGACGTTTCCATTGAAAAGAAAAAAGTTTTTCATACTAAAACTAGTTTTCCGACCGATTGTTCCTATGGGAGCTATGAGATATAGTCATCCGATCCGGTCGGTTCCGACATATTAGTAGTGTGCAGCAAAAAGAAGACTCTGTGCAAAATTTCAGCTCGATAGCTTCAAAACTGAGAGACTAGTTCACGTAGAAACAGACAGACAGACAGACGGACAGACGGACGGACAAAGCTCAATCGACTCAGCTCGTCACCCTGATCTAGAATATATATAGTTTATGGGGTCTGAAATGAATATTTCTGTGCGTTGCGAACTTCTGGGCAAAATTATAATATCCTTTGCAAGGGTATAACAAGTTCTTCAAATAACAAAAATTTAAGATTCCAATTTCTCGGTTTCGATTCGAAATTTAACAATGATCGATGTTCTTGAGAAGTTTTCGGATAGAGACTTCGTTCGTTCCAATTTGAATAGAAAATCAATTTATTATGAATTCACTTCGAAAAATGTTCAGAATTTCTTTACTTTTGATCAGACTTAACAAGTTTTAAAGTCCTTTCCCCTGAGTTTCTAATGATGATGATGTTAATAGTCGCTATGTTGTTTGAAACTTTTTGGTAAGCTTCAAAATATCAAGGATGCCTTCCGCCCTTCTTCTGAACGTGGAATCAAATAGCTAAAAACCAAAGGTACTTTCATTACGATTCCTTACGATACATACCTTACCTTACATTACGAATCGTAATTTTCGATACCTTACCTTACCCGACTCAAACGGATAAAATTATACTTGTTAGATTTCAGAGTGTCTATAATTTGGTTAAACTGAAAAGAAAATTTAGGTTTGGCCGCGGAGCTGAGGTTGAGCAAGTTTTCTCATCATTGGTTTACCTTAAGGTTCGGTTCACAGATTAAAATAGTCGATTGTAGACAATAAATTAAGTGGTTAAAACCTTCAAGAATAAGGCGAATTTGGAGAAGTTTGTTAATAATGTAATTTATCAAATTCAGTTCAGCTGCCAAATTAACTATGCTTACCTTATCTTAAAGACCCTTACCTTACCTTACCTTACCTTAAATAATAACGTGACGCTTTAATGTAACCAAATGACGTAACTAAAAATGTAACTAAAGAATCAACCAAACATATGACTTAGAGCTGAAATATTTGATACACACTTATAAACCCCATGGAAAGGTAGTTTTAGTTTATTAATTAAAGACTTTGGTTTATTTCAAGCTTTAAAATTAAAACTGATTATGCTTCGTGATCTTTAACCGTTATTACAAAAACTATATCAGTTGGGTCCAAAAGTCTTACGTTAAGGTACTACTACCATGTAAGCCTGCAGTTTTAGCCGGCTTTCGCATAACTTTAAACACGGACACACAACACCACAAAGGAGGCAGGAAGTTCATATAACGGATGCAAGACGCTCCAACTTTTTTATTAGAGACTTCATCCATAACTGTTTGGGAATTCCAAAGCGGCATGAGCGAAACAGACAGAAGCCTTTGTGTGTATGTGTATCAATTGACCTTACCGTATTGATGGGACAGATTTACTCGATGCCGCTAAAAAGGGGGTCAAATGTACTAGCACTATTTAAAAAAAAATTAAAAAATTGATGGATCGGTTACAAGAGTTTCTAAAAGTAAAATGTTCAGACATTTCATTCAAATGATCGAAAACGGTTCCGATGATGAAAAGTAGAAAAACGATTTTTTATAATAGTTTTCAAAAGGATTGGTAATTTCCTACAGCACGTTTTTAACCAGTGTATTGTTTTCACTTTCAAAGAGTGTTTTTTTAATATAATTGGCGATTATTGGACGAATCTGTATTCGAAGCATGGTTTCTGGTTTTGGTTATTTCCCCGAGTTCGTCTGTGAGCATTCAGAGAATGCTAGTTCAACACTCTGTGAAAAATTCTATTTTAGTTTTTAGGTGACTTGATGCACCTATGCACATAGCTACGCCCTTGTTCTCAGAAGGAATATCTTCACCCAGTGAAACAAAATGGAGAACTTCATATCTGAATCAAGATTGCTCAAAAGAAGACGAACAGTAAAAATAAAAATGTATTTTCCGAGACTGAAGGCTTGATCCCGAATTTCTCGATCAATAAGCTTTGAACGGTTTTGCCTTCAACTTTTCTTGTTCTCTCCATTACCATTATTTTTAGTTTATATGTTAATAGACAACTACTTCATTGCTTTTTGGGTTGGGAGGAAGAGCGGTGTGTTAATTATAACAGCTTATATCTGACGGCAGACTGGTACAGGCTCTACTGTTCCGGCTCTTTCTAACGAATGCTCCTATTTTGATCATAAGACGACCTCATGTAGTGTTATATGATGTGGAAAAGCGAGACCAAAAGTATTAATAGAAGCTTTAAGACAATAACTTTCCTACACTTATTTAGTTAGGGTGACCACAATCCAACAAAAGTGTGCAGCAACAACATCTAAATCTAGCACCTTATTCAAGAATGTATGGAATGTATAGTATAGAATAGTTTAGTAATCTTGATTCCAAAAAGCGAAAGTCTCACTTTAAGAAACACAGAATTACTCCATTGAAAATTAAAAGACAATCGGAACCTGTAAAAATATATTCAAAAAAAAAACATCTTAATTCCATAGAAATGTAGAGCTCCTCTTAGTAAACCGAAACTAATATTTAAAATGAAATGTTAATATTTATGTATGATTTTACTTTCCAGGGCTTCAAGGGTAGCGATGGCAAACTGGACTATGACAAACTTTTCGAATCGCTGAATAATCAATCCTTCCGCCGACGTTGGATCAAATCGGCCACACTGTATCTGGCTGACTGGGCCAGCTATTTGGCCAATCCCGATGTTTATTTAAGGTGAGTCGAGTTTGTTTTAGATGGCGACGTGGCCAATCGGTGCATGTTAATTGAAGATCACGTTTTGTTCTGCTTTACTTAACGGTTCCAAATGCAGTTAGCACCTTCTGATTCGATACGATTCTGATTCGCGGCTAAAACAGCTGCTTGTTTATTGTCGAACGTTAACCGTTAGGCTGTGCTACCTGTTTGGCATCGAACATGAACATGTTTGGCCGGAAAGAGAGGGAGGCTCTCTGGAACACACGCTCACCGTTTACCTTTTGACACACTTTTTTTGGCTTTTAGAACATGGCTGTTAATCAGAGTGGCCAACAACACAGCCCAAGTCCAAGTCCAGTTACAGTTACAGTCCAAGTCAATGGCATCGTTAAAGAAAACAAATAAACAAAATAAACTGGTTTATCTTTTCGGGAATTCGAGTGCCCAGCTGAAGACATTTTTGCATACCTCCTTCAGTGTGCACTATGGGCGAAATGTTCATTTTTGTTTGGGCATAAGTTATTAAAATGTTAACTAAATGAAACCTAGCATTTATCTGTTGGATTTTTAGAAAAGTTGTCAGCCAGCAATTTAAAAGAGCCCGAAGGAAAAGTAATTGACCGAAACAGAAAGAAAACTATTGTCGGAAACTAGAGAGACTCTACCCCCAGTGAGCCATTTTTGGTTCAAATATTTCCAAGCTAAGGCATTTGGAAAGAAAACACAAAGTTCGAGAGAATTTATGACCTCAAAAACTTAATTTTAAGAGAATGAGCCCAACTTAACCGTATATTAACTTGAAAGATGGCGGGTTTCGTGAAATATAGAAAAATATTCAATTTGGGCAGATGAAAAGGATCTACCATAAACCACTATTTTCTTTTATTGCTTAAAGTTTACTTTTAATAACACATTAAAAGGAAATAGAGGATAAACCAGGATCTAGGACTTAGAATATCTTCAATCAGAATTATGTTTAGAATGAAAACTCTTAATCCAAGATAGAATTTCTTAATACAGGAATGAATTTTTGTTTCCAAATTTCTTCATCAATGAGTTTTCACCGCCAAAGTCTCAAACTTCGTCCTTACTTTCCTGGCCTATTAGCAGCCAAATGAGAACGAGTTAAGCTTGATATCAAGAAAAAAATCTTTAAAACTTTCTTTAATTATTGATTACACTATTATTTATACTCTGTTTTTGGTTATCAAAATCTTATAATTGACAGTCGAAAATGGCAAATATTGATTTATTGTTAAAAATTCAAAGAAACAAAATTATGCTAAAATCTGTTGAAAACGCTAGCCCGTTAAAAATCTACATTTAATTTCATTAATGATATTTGTACAGTCCAAAATAGTGTACCGTGAATAAAGCTACTAAATTTCTGACCCCCTGAATTTGCACCAGAGTCCCTGACCCTCTCTTTTTAGAAAAAGTTTCAGTATACATATAAAAGACTCCTAGATTATCTTAAGGATTTTATAAAAATTTCTTGATTCGTCGGTACATTATGTACTTAAGACCCGTTTTATAAATCATATCCAACATTGGGATATGACTTCTATCTATGCATGTTGTGACATGGCTCTACCATGATACAACAATAAAGGAAGGATGCTTGCAACGTGTGCCCTTAGCACTGTACTTAAAACGTTCAGTGTTTCGCGTACTCTTGAAGCGTGAGGTTCTTGGCATACATACGTAATTTGCGTCCATGTGAGCCGTTCGCTTTAGCGCTCACTCTCGCTGTCGCTCTCACTCTCCCACTCTCTCTGGCGCTCTTAGCAAAAGCTCAGCTATTAAAGAAAAATGTGAAAAATCTGAAATCATTTCGAAACGGGATTGAAAACAAGGTAATCCAGGAGCAGACTTCAATTGATCCTTTTTTTTGGGATTAAAAAAAATTGTGGGAATGAAATCAATCTTTTCCGGGGTCGGCTCAAGAATATCCGGGATTACCCTGTTTTCAATACCGTTTCGGATTGATTTCTTATTTCAGTGTAGACACTACAAATCTTGCATATTTACGAGCTTATTGTTCAGGACCTGGGGCTTTTAGAAAGCTTGATTTAATCAATAATCAGTTCGGTGCCATCTGAACCACCTGTTTTTTTTCATTTCATTCATTTCTCATGATTTCTGCAGCTAACAGCGGTTTTGATTCGGTTCGGTGGTTATAAAAGCCCATAATGGATTTCTAGAAAACAAATAACGTAGCTTTGAAATTAATAAAGTCGGATTTGCAGGTTTCGTCTATGAGTTCTGATATTGCTCTTCGCTTCTTAGAATCTGTATACGAGAAAAAACTTTCCTGGCTAATACCCTTGTTCCTCTTGCACAATTCTAGATATCAGTGTCTGGGCAATCTAAATAAACTCATACTTTCTCATAAGAGATAAATGACTAAGTAAAAAAGCAGGACAGAATATTGAGAAAATAGTCCCGAAGAGAATAGGAACACAAGTAGCAATTTTCAAGAAAAGAATGTTGACTAACGACAGGTATATAAAGAGGTAATAGGGCTATTGCAGAAGACTTACAGGATCATCATTAATATCTATCGGTTGCCAAGGATCTTTACCTATCTAGGTTCGTGAGTAACTCGATAATTTATAAGTCTCTCATGACTTGTAACGTTAGGATGATATTTAAATAGATATAAATTCAAGAGTGTCGAAAGGAGAAACCTTATATTACCGAAAGACGGATTCAAATTATCTTAAAGAATCAATTACAGTTCCCAAATTAGGAAGGATGATATTTTAGTTTAGTCAGACAACTGAACCTAACCAAACCGTTTTGATTTGTGGCTTGGGATTGGTTTAGCACTTTTAAAAGAAAGTGGGTTACATTCTCCACCTGAAATTAGAAGCTCGTTTCGGTTCAGAAGCGGTTTCCATTCAATATATTATGATAGATATATCAAAAATGATTTTACCAATTTGCCAAATATTAATTGCAGATATGAACGAAGGTTCAAACCTAATATCAGTCGGCTAACCAAACCTTTTACTTCACAATGGCCCCGAACCTCCAGAGCAAAGCTTCTGCAGCATTTCAAAAGTTACTTTCGGTGCGAGGTTTCCGCAGAATTTTAGAAATTTTGGTAGGGATCACCTGGAAATAAAATCACATTCCAGAGTGAAAGTTATATTCCACAATGCAAACTGGATTGCCCAAAAGTTTTTGTGAACTTTAATTCCCAAAAAGTGGTTATTTCGCCCATGGTGCCATGTCTGGTTTAAGTGGGTCAAGTGGGTTGTGCCTTCTTTCAATGCGATGGCTCATTTTCTACGCCTCACCATCATCATCATTATTATGATCATTACAAACATCTTGGTTAGACAACAAATAAAATAACTTCCACTTTCTAGCGACCCTTTCACTTGACAATGCCGCGTCATTATAAGCTCTTCATTTCTTTCCTTCTTCTCTCTGCCACTTTCCACAGATATTTCCAGACAGCGCAAATCATGTTCAACGGTCTACTCAAGTCTCAAGGTTATCCCAAGCAAACACATTTCGATGCCTCACGTCCCAGCGAGACCATATCGAATCTGTTGGATCATGTGGCCAAGCATCATTTGAATGTGAAAATCGATTCGAGGCAATATGTAAAGCCCGCGGTGGGCTATGCCAAGGAGCTGCTGAAATTGGGTCAGGCCCGCGGACTGCTCCAGTTTAATGCCACCGAGATCAGTGATAAACTAACGGATACGCTCAATCTGGAGGTAGGATCTGGGGGTCTTTCTGCTGGGCAATTAGAAGCACAAATCAAATTAATTACACCACGATTTTCTCTTTTGTTTCCACATGGCGCACACGCATCTCTGAATGTCTAAACAAACAAAAAACAGGTTATCGAACCGGTGCTAAAAGTACATCGCGCCTACAGATACATCTCGAAGACGCCGCAATGCGATCGCTATGTTCTGTGCCAGCTGAATGCAGCTGCTTTGGAGCAGCAACAGAAACAGCCAAAGCAGCAGCAGCAGCCGCCGCAACTGGCTGCATCTTCAACGTCTGCCCTCATTGCCGGCGTTAGTCCGAAAATTGTCAAGATCGGCAGCATGGGTGCAGCCATCTTCATTAGCACAGAAACCGGTACACCATTCTGGACGCTATTCGGTGTAATCAATGCGCCATATAATTGTGAGGTGAGTCCGAGTCCCACATTCATCCGCATGCCGTTACATTTCTAACTCTCTGCAATTGCTTTGAACAGGCGAAATATCCAGTCGACTGCAATGGTTTCCACGAGGGTGAGGCCAAGGTGACCACGGAATACATACACAATGAGTTGTAGTTGGACCGGCGAGTGATCATTAAGACCATTTTGTTTAGCTATAATTGCGTTTCGTGTGTATATAGTATTACGAATTGAAATACATTTAAATTTAAATTGAAGCCAGAAGAACTACAATTTTAGTGGGCCATACGAGGGACGCTTTCTCCGATTTATTAAGGGTAAAGTTGGATTTTTGGTGGCAAGCTTTCGTTTTAGATATAAATTCATTTGCTGTTTTCCCTAAATTTTACTATACTATACAATATAACCTCTGAGGGTCTGAGTAACAAGTATCTGAACAAAAATATAAGCAAAATTCGGAAAATAATTGAGACTAAATAAGGAGTAAGACGAAGCTGAAACTTTTAGCAAGTAGAATGCCGATTATAAGAAGCCACCAGGTCAACCGAAAAACACATATCTTATGCTTTATTAAAACTCTTCGAAAACAAACGAACAGATCTTAAAATGGTCTTACACAGGATACTTTCCAATTCTAAAGGTCTAATATAGAGATGGGCGCAGGAAAGTTATACCGACCCGTCCCGATGACAGTTTTATACATACAAAACTACACAGAAAAAAATAAGATCAAATATCGATTTGATCTTCCAATATAATTTCAAAAATATAAATTTTTAAATATCCAAGAGTTACTATATAATATCAATATGATGCTGTAGTATTACATTGATACTAAAAATATTATATTAATAAGCGAAATTCTCACAGTGATATGAAAAATACCCTAGTGACGTGATTTCAGATCAAAGTAGACATCGAAAATCTGAGGGCAGAAAGAGACAAACAGAGTTTCTTAAAACAAAGAGAGACAGCTATAGTCCAACTCGAAAAAGGCAACAACAATGTTCATGTCTCTGCCGCAGCTAGCGAGACAGCGAATACTCTTCCGATTTGTCTGTTTTTGCTTTCATTGCTGATTGCAATTCCCAACTGCTTAAAGCGGTGAGCGCATGGAGAGACATTCAAAGAGCGACAGTCATTAGCGAAAAGCCTACTGAAGGTTGAATCGGGAGATTCATGAAACAGTACTGTGTAGGCAACCAGCTCTTTTTGGTGTATATAAATGCATTAGTTGTTCAAGTTGTGAACAAACGCAACTTTTCGGGACCCCGAGCCAACTTAAGGGACTAATTATTATTCAAAAACATCTTTGACAAAAAATATAGCTTTGATATTATTAAATACACCATTGGTAATACATTATTACCATATTGATGTTATAAAAATATACAGGGTTGCCCATATTCGACGGACCCATGTTTTTTTTAAAAAAATCAAAGAAAAAAATAAAAATTTGGCGGTTGGCAATCTTAATCATTTAATTTGTTCCAAGTAGATTTGTTTACATCAATTTTTGAATATGATATCTCTCAAATGGCCGCCTCTGGCGTTGATGGCGTATTGTGCCCTTTTTGCAGCATTTTCCATCGTTTTCGCCAACATTTCGGCCGGAATAGCGGCTATTTCTTCACGAATGTTGTCCTTGAGCTCTTCTACGGTCCTTGGCTTGTTAACGTAAACCTTTGACTTCAAATATCCCCACAAGAAGAAGTCAGGCGGCGTCAAATCGGGCGAACGCGGTGGCCAGTCCAAATCACCACTTTTCGACATCTAACGGCCCGGAAACAATTTCTTCAGAAAATCGATTGTTATGCGACTTGTGTACGGTGGAGCGCCGTCTTGTTGAAATCAGAACTGCCTCATACGCTTTCGACGAATAATTGGCATCACAAAATTGGTCATCATGTCGCGATAACGCTCCTGGTTGATGGTAACAGCATCGCCCATTTTCATTTTGGAAGAAAAACGGCCCAATGACCGTATTCGCACTAACGCCGCACCAAACTGTGACTTTTTCATCATGAAGAGGCACTTCTTGAATCTCTTGAGGATTTTCAGTGGCGTAAATACGGCAATTTTGCTTATTTACGGTCCCATTCAATGTGAAATTTTAATTTTTTAAAAGCACGTTGAGTTTTCACAATTGACTTCTTCTGTTGAATGTAAATTTCAACTATTTCAGAGCGTTCGCGTGGCGTGTATTGTTCCATGGTAAAAATCTGCTTGGACTGACGCTTCAAACGCGGTATGTCATTAAGCGATCTGACATCTCTGTCAAAAGTTATGGCGTTGCCAGATGGGTCCGTCGAATATGGAAAACCCTGTATATTAAATATTTCAGCCATGTCGTACAGATACAATAAAAATATATCAGGGATATCAACAAATATCAGATTGTTGATCTGAAACATTTCACTTTGATATGTTCGAAATATACGAGTGATATTTTCGATCATATCAACTGGGTATTCTTCAGATGAAGGCCGATTCGATGCTGAAAAATACCCGATTGATACTAAATATCGTGATCTTTTTTTTCTGTGTACAGAAAAGTATTTAAGTTTATTTATGACGAAATTATTGAAAATGATTTCAGTTTATTTGTAAAGAAACGAACTGCTTGAAATAATGTTTTCATATAAATATTCAAAATCTTAATGAATCTTATAACAAAAACTTTTCAAAATTTCTTTTATAAGTGTGCCCGTTCTTGAATTCCTTTGTTGGTGTGCCCACTTTTGCATTCGTAAGTATTTAAGAGTACCCTTTCGGTTAGTTCGATAAAGAGCTATTCGAAAAATGTTATTCATTGATGTGCTTAGCTATGCTGTGGACAAAAAAAATTAATCGGATTTCAATCCCGTCCCGCCCGATTCCCGCGGGTCCCAAAAACCCGAATCCGGCACCCATCTCTAGTGTACAATACTACATTGTTTTACTTTTCGCATCTGACCCACAAACAACAGATATTTTGTCAATGTGTCAATTTCTAGACGAAACAAGCTTATTGATTTTGGATGGTACTAAGAAATTTGACCTTACTTTGTAATTACTTGGAAAAGTCAGGTCTGAGAAATATATTACAGGTCAAAAACTAATCGGTATCACCATTTGTCAATGTCATTGTCAATGCTATGAGCAGATTTGGGTCAAATTGTCTGAATTTGTTTAGTGATTTTGGAGAATTTGATATTGGGAAGTATAATACAGTAAACTCAGATTTTGCACTGTTATAAGTTGGTTTATGTGACAGATAGCTCTATGCAGAAGATGACATATCAGCCCATAGTCGAAATCTGTAAAATGATTTTGCGTGGTTAGCGGTTTTCGTGTAAGCGTTGGGTTTTTCCAATTTAAAGCACACAGTTTTCTATGAGAAGTAAGGTTAATGTCTGTGGCTACTAGATCAGGTCGTCTGTTTTTAACGAAATGAATCCATTTGGCATTAAGCTATTATGGCATTGTTTATTATATCTAAATTAATAAATAAATAAGATCCCGACCCCAAAGATTTTTAGTCGAAGTTCTGCATTTTATGTAAGCTAAGTTAAGAACAGGAAATGTAGATTGATTTGGGTCTACTTTCTGTTTCTTATTTTTGCTATGCACATATCGGCCCAAGAACTTTCTTGATCAGTAAAATTGCCAAGATTATATAGGTAAATTATTCAATACAATTACAATTTATCTGCGATGTGGCTTTAAATTGAACTTTGAAACTCTGCCCAAGTGAACGGAAATCGTGTTGAAGTGTGAGAAAAAGCTTTTCCAACGACTGGTTTTTCTGGCATGCGGAAATAATCCCAACCAGATTTCCTGTGGTTTTAGCCAAGGAGTGGTCATTAACTTGCACTTGAAGCTTTAGCCAATAACCACACAAGTTCAACTACAGCCACAGGCTGCTTCACTTTCACCAAACCGAACGGTCAGTCAGTGGTTTCCAGCCAGTTGGACTCAACGGTTGCCAAAATGCAGTTGATCTATCGCGAACTGGAGGCGGATATTGTGCGTCGCACAAATGCGGTGTTCCCGGTGCAGGATTGTTTTGTGGAGGTGCTGCCCGATCAATTGATTATACCACGAAAATATATGGAGCTGGGTGAAACGATACGATCGCTGCCTGTGTATGAAAATGATGTCTGGATGGTCTCGTATCCGCGCACGGGTTCAACCTGGGCTCAAGAGATGGTCTGGCTGTTGGGACATCAATTGGATTATGAGGCTGCTAAGTTGGATTTGAGAGTACGAGCTCCTCTTATAGAGCTATCGGCTTTATTTAGCACAGATCATGATCAGTGGGTGAAGTGAGTATGGTAAATCGCATGAATTAAGTTTAGACTAAGGTAACATTTCCCCTCTCTCCACGGCCAGTCAAGAGTTTGGAAACACGGTGGAGCTGGTGCGTCATCTGCCACGTCCTCGCTATGCCCGCTCGCATCTCTCCTGGCAGCTGTTGCCCGCAGAATTTGAACAGGTCAAACCCAAAATTGTGTACACCGCTCGAAATCCCAAGGATTTGTGTGTCTCCTATTATCACTATTGTCAACTGTTGCACGGCCTCAAGGGCAACTTTGAGCAATTTGTGGATCTTTTCCTGAGCGGACATACACCCATGGGTCCATACTGGAAACATGTGCTGCCCTTTTGGCAGCGCAGTCGCGATCAGAATGTGTTGTTCATCAAATACGAGGACATGATAAACGATCTACCCAGAGAGGTGAAGCGTTGTGCCAAATTCCTGAATGTCTCCAACTTGCTGGACGAGCGGAGTCTGCAGCAGATTTGTCTGCATTTACAATTCGACAGCATGCAACGTAATCAGGCCGTCAATCTGGATAATGTGCTGCCCCAGCAACAGGGAGATTCGTCCATGAAGTTTATACGTAAGGGGAAAATTGGCGATTGGCGTAATCATATGAGCGAGGAGATGTCCGAACGTTTTGATATGTGGAGTGAAGAACAAACTCGTGGTAGCGGTTTGAGATTCGATTATGATTGAGTTGGGAAGAGATTTTGTTAGTCTTTTATTGATGTGTTAATAAAATTGATGGGAATTGGTGAAGTTCTTTGAATTTGAAGCAGAGGAGTTTTGATCAAAAGTGTTCAAAATAACGATACACGCGATTAATAAAGACCGTTAAGTTTTGAATTTCATTTCATTTTTTTCTATGCCTTTGCCATTCACCCAGGTTCGGTTGCATTAGCATAGTGCTAACAGCAATGTTAAGTGTTAATCACAGTGGGACTTATATTACAATTGCTAACCAAAATGTTAAATGTTAAATAAGTATTGAGCACAAAAACTACTTAATAAAAGTGCTAATTGGCAGCAACTAAGCTGTATCTAAGCCGCACTGTGGTTCAGGACCTTTACTATTGAATTTTTTCAAAAATTGTCTCACTGAGCGCTCATTGAGCGTTCAGCCAATGCCATAATTTTTGCTTTTTCAGCCAGGGTCAGTTTTTTCCCTTTCGCCACAGTATCGTAAGAAGTTCAGCAAAATGTGATTTTAGCAACTGAGAAGTCGAAAATGACTGGTAATGTGAAGAAAAAATAAGGGGAAATCCCGAAAATTAACATTATACGAATCGAATGACATTTGGGGAAACCTCAAAGTAGTCTTAAATTTGTATACTATGTATATTTGAGAACACAATGGACTTTAATCAATTGGCTGCTAATTTTTGAGATATGTCTAGCAACTAATGAATTAAGAGGCTGTTAAACTTCCAAAAATCGAGTTAAACATTGTTTTTATACAAATCGAATAATTTCTAATCAAACAAAACATTTAAAACGTTAAGCGGCTTAAAAGACATCGAATTTAGTTTAAGACACTTCGATTCTGGTACACTGTGCGTTGCAAACAGTTTGAGTCAGCTGCTCTTACAGTTTTTTGTTAACAGCGAAGAAGTGCTGTTAAGCGCAGTGGCCGGCGCACATTTGTTTACAATTTCGCTTGAGAGTTTCGCTTAATGTTTATGTAAATTTGTATCAAAATAACCATGACCTGCGATACAATTGAGCCACTAATGGCTCACATAACAGAGCTGGTGCAGTTTTACATGCTGCCCGAGTTGAAGGAAGATCTCGATAGTCGTCTGCTATTGCCCTCACACTTTGAGAGCCACCAAGAGTTGCTTCAGCAGGAGCTGCCCAAGTTGTATGACCTGGTGCAGGAATATCTGAGGAAGAATGAGGCTAGCCAAGGGAATGCCAACCATCAGGAGGTATAAATTCTACATTTTCAAAGGAACTTGTCTCACCTGCCTTATTTTAGCTGAGACTCCAACTGGTTTTGCTGCTTTGCGAGGTGACCGCAGCTGACACAATTTTTCAACTAAAGGCGAGCTACAAGTCCTTGCTAAGAAATGCGAATGAATTGCTAAAGAAGTTATCTACAAAAGATACAGAAGTCCTGGACAGAACCATTTTAAGGTTTTATGAGGAGAAATTGCATAAAGACAAGTGGAAACGTCAGTTGGGTGCGGTACATGGTTTTGTGCGTTACTTGCAGGTGGGAAGTGAGTGAAATTGCTTGAGAACTTTTACTATTTATGCTGTTGCAGTTCCGCTATGAAGAGCTGGAGACCCAAATGACCAACCAGATGCTAAACTTTAGCCTGGCCGTGGGTCTAAATGTCAGGGAATGCCATCTGTCGGCCTATAAGCAGCTGGGAGTGCAGATCTTTAACCTAATGCTGAAGCAAAGTGTAGGATTGTGTGGAGTTTCGTTATCCTAAGGCCAGTACATTATTTTTCAATTCATTCAACAGAATCCCAAGGATATACAGGACTTGAATATACATAGTGTGATCTATCAGCATGTGCTGCAAGACGCCTACAACAGGGAGGAATCTATAGAGGCCACCACTGCCATGTGGAATTGCCTGTGTCTGTGCTTGGATCACTTCACCCAACTAGATGCCTTTAATGTAAAGCACTTATCCTTAAACCCCACTCCACAACTAATTTCTTCTCTTGTTTTTCCAGTGGAACCAATGCGATGATATGCTCGAGCGTCTTGTACAAAACGTAAGCATGTCCTCTCAGGCACAGAACTCGATTTGCCTGCTTGAGATTATAACAAAACTGGGCTATCATTTCACCATCAACTACAAAGAAATCCAAGCTGCCTTGGCGCTGGATCTAACACAAACAGAAAACATGACCGCTTGTCGCGAGTTGTGTGCTTGTATCAATGCTTGCACCAGCTATCGTTGGGCCAAACAAATCTTGGAAATGTTTGTCCTGGAATCAGATAAACTGCTCCAAAGTGTGGATAATTGTGTGCAAATGTTGGGGCAATTGCAACGTTGTTATCTGGTGTGTATACTGCCAATTCCATTGCAAGCTTTGCATCATCATCTAGGGGAGTTCTATACCAAATTTGTGGCCATCTTGATGGAGTGCCTGGTGGTACATGGGAGAGCCCAACCCATTGTACAGGTGAGCTTTACATCTGGCCACAGTTTTCTAGTCTTCAATCAACTTTCTTTCAGCTGGTTCAGCAATTCCTGGAACTCTTTCGCTTTCAATTGGGCAACTGCTCACCACAGGCTGTGCCCAGTGGCTTGCTGCCTTTTCCGGAATCTCTGGAGAATCTACTGAAACATCTGTTTACAACTGGATGATCAATAAAAGAAAACTGTACAAATTTTTATTATTTATGGTAACCGGCAAATTTGTGGTAACCCATGGTGACTATCAGCGCATGCGGCAACACTGCCACCAGAGCTGGCTTCAGTCCCAAAAAGAAACCCTTGAAACCATGCAACGCCAAGATTCTGTAGGTCAGTTGCTTCCTCGAACGAATCTCTCCAAAATCCGAATTCATAATAATCGTTTTCACGGCGTCCACAGGACTAATGATCACGGATATTATACTTTCTGTTATGACTATTGTGGTAAAATTAAGTTGCCATGAATCCATTGGCATTTTGTAGAGATTAGCCATGGAATCTTGTATCTGTGGGTAGGGAAAAGGAAGGATTGTTATCTTGATGAAATGAGCAGTTTCAGGATATACTTCAAAGTGCTGAGGATGAGTCAATTGACTCAAAAGGGAGCATTAAAAGAAATGCCACTAGAATTGTTTAGTGACAAAGGATGAGCATCAAAATTTGGAATCGCTGAAGATTAACTGAAACCAACTGGTAAGGCTAATTACCTTATAGTACAGGGGTGAGTACAGCGCCACCATTGTCCCATTGGTAAAAGCATGCAGCCTGGAGCCGGTAAATAGAAATGATATTCCACCCTTGTCATACATCGATTTGATTCCCTGCCAAAAGTGGTCATAGCTGCCAAGAGATTAGAAATTGGTTAACGAACGGCAATCAGCTCAAAAACTCGTCCCATTACTTGCGGCGTCGGCAGGGCATGCGTGTTAGATCTGTTTGCCGCATCAGCGTCACCTTGACCAGCGGCGTTGATATAAGACCAGCACCAAAACCACTTAACCCCGGCACCGATGTGACACTGTACGGCTTCAACTTATGCAGATACTGGTATATCGTGTACATGGTGTAGGTGTGCACTATGCAGCTCATCGCAGCACCACCCACACCAAAGTAGAAGCCGCGAAAGCCGTGATACTTAAATATCAGCCGCACCACCCGCTGCTCTGACTTGGAGTGGAGAACATTCGCCTGGGCATTAGCTCGCACTACGTCCATGGGATGCGACAGCAAGGTGGATGCCATATTGACCATGTAGACAATATGGAGCGGCAAGTTGGCAATGCGCTGGAGAGTGCATTCTGGATTATTTTTTATCATTAAAAATGTAAAAATAGTTGTTTTTTTTTAAAGATTAGGTTTATGTAAAAAGATTGAACTCTTATAAGGAAAGGCCTACTACTCGCACTCCGCTCTCAGTTGGACTATCTCCAATTGAGTCTTCTTAAACTCCAGCATGGCCATTGTGCGTTTCAGATCTGAAATGTCATTCAGTTTGTCAAAATATACGGCCTTGGCCTCAAGATATTCGGTCTCTGCTTTGAGCAAATCCTTCTGCAACCGGCTAGCATCTGTTTGAGGAGCCACCAGTTGCTCAATGTCATCTAAATACACCTCGGTAGCGTCATCCTCATCCAGCAGTTTATCGATTAGAGCTGTACCGGGAGAGGTTTCGGGTTTTTGAATTGGAGCTGGCATGGGGGGTTGGGTTGCAGGTGTGGAAGCGTCTCGACTTCGTTGGATCCGATTTTTAAACTGCAAAGCAATAGCAGTTGAAGATCATGCTTAAAAGTTAAAGATTGCAATTTACCCACCTCCTTCGATAAGTCCGCTTTGTACTTGCTGCAGATCTTTCTACAATTAGAAATTAGCATGAGACTGGATCAGTTTCAGAATGCGATCCTTTGTATTTCCTTACCTGTGCACTATGAGCCTGTCGATGCTGGTATTGGCCTGATCTTTTTTGCAGTGTATGCAATGAGCCCGATACTTTTTTCCCTTGGCTGGTATGAAACCCAAGCGACTCCACGATATTTCTTTTAGATTTCTGGTAATGCGCTGATTTTTCATTATATGTGAAGTTGTTGGGACTAAACAACAATGCGACCGTAAAGCGATTGCTGAAAAACATCACCTTTCTTGCACTGTCAAAACGGTATCGCGTCAGAGATGAGCCATGGCCTGACCTAGCAGTGACTGTTATAGAAACAGTGATAATTGTTCGGTAAGTTTGAGTGAAACCAGAGTGATATATATCTAAATTGTCACTATAAATGTGATTAAAATCGGACTACCAAATCTTAAAGCTAGCATCCGAATGAACGGTCAATATTGAGAATCAACTAAATGTGATATTTCGTGATGCGAAGTGACATATATTGCAAGGTGACAAAAGATTAACGATTATATTTCTTTGACTAGAATTTGAACTATCACAATATTATAATACTTGGTCTTTATTGTTTAATGAATTAGCTTAATGTTATAATTATTATTTTTAGAGCAAAGTTCCTTTAGTTTCACAAGGCAAATGAGGATTAACAAGAGCCAAGTCATCCTATCCAATAATATTTAATGGTTGATTTCCCAAATTTAAAATTTGGTTTTTTTGATTTTCAGCCGATCCAGAGGATATCAATAATGAGTTTATTCCTGTGAGCTATGTGCCAGCTCTTTTATTTATGTTCCAGGACGAGCAAATAAAGGATGTAGCTATTCTCAGATTTGCCATTGACTGTATGTACAGCACCACCATGCTGGAGGAACAAAAGGCGCAGATAAAAGATTTGTTGGTGGGGCATCCCAATCCCAATGTCCGCGCTGAGACAGCTCTGTTTCTAGCACGCGCTCTACGCAGTAATCAGTCGTCTAACCTGAAGCGGCAGTTGCTTAGAGAATTGGCCCGCGCACTTATCAAGCCACTCATCGAGTTGAATTCGACAGTGCGTCAAAGCAGCGCACAGGCTCTGGGTGCCTTATTGTTGTTGGTCCCCAATACAACTTTGACCCAGCTTCTGAAAGAGAAGGATACATTGAAAGGCGAAGATCAGCTAACAGTCAAAGACTCTTCGGACGAAAGTATTGAAACATAGGCCAGTCTTGATGGAAGGAGAACAATTGATACCCAGTTATTAAGCCAGCAGAATAAAGGTCAAGTAAAAATTCCGATCGCAGCACATGGCGCCTACACAAATACTTTCGTTCAATAACAAATATTTGCAACAAGTGTAGGAAAAAAATAATGTTACATATTGAAAACTAAAAAAACAACTTAAATAATTAGTTTGGGAGTAATAAATACTATCAAAATGTAATCTTTTGTAAACCATAAATAATTTCGAATTTTAACGTAACTGCTTTAGGTAACTGCCCTTCCTACAAAACCTGTGCAGCACTTAAAACTAGTGCTATATATACATTGACCGATGTCGATATATCGATAAGAGAGGCGTCAATCAGTCAGATCGCGCCCGGTGAAACAAAAAGAAACATTCCTCTAAGAATAATATTAATAACATTAAGGTAAGACATTATACATTATGAACCAAGTAATATACCTTAATATTTTGCCAAAAAATTACTCGGATTCAAATCTTGCACATATTAGATTGCATTTACAACCAACAGACGAAGATTTAAACTTTCTTCAACTAATTATCTCTGCGGACCTTGGAACCAGCTGAAGTCAAAAAGAACCAGAGTCATAGCCAAGTATCATCTCTATCTGACTTAGTGTATCTGGCCACACTAGCATTCCCTACCAAAAAAAATGCCTCGCAAAAAGTCGGAAGATTTTTACAAACAGCACGGTTTCTCGGCTAAATGCGTTAATAATAAATACTCGGCTATTTGTCTAGCCTGCGACAAGGAGCTGCACAATACAGCGCTATCCAGGCTGGCCCTGCACAGGTAATTAAAACATGCAAACATGCCACAGCCAAAGTGCCATTGAGGCAAAGCAAGGTTATCGATAGGCAAGCTAGACGCGCTTTATTTTGATTTCTTACAGACAAACCTGCGACAAAAAACGAAATGGCATTGAATTGTCGGTGTCCATTGATTCCATTGTAAATGTAAGTACAGGTGTATTGTGTTAACAATTTTATAACGAAGTGTCTCTACTTAAAGGAGTACAGCGAATCGAAAGTTAAAACCAACAGCGAAGAGGACATATCTATTGAAGTACTTGAGTACACAGCCGAGGATTACAATATTCACTTTAAGGTAAGTTGGCTCAAAACTGTTGCCAATGACTTTGAGTAAAACATAAACACTATTTCTTGCGTTAAGAATCCACCAGTCATCCGTGTAGACGATGAGAATACCGAACAGGCCATGGAGGAAGATGCTCCTATTAAACATGAGACTTCACTTAAGACGTCCGACTTTGTAATCACACAGGATGACCAACAGTTGGAGATCGACGCAACTGAATGCTCGAATTATTTTGATATTGTCAATGAGGTAATTGTACTTAAGTTTACAACAGATTTGTTTCTATATATCTGCATTTCCTTGTACAGAACTTTGAACGAAGGAACAAACCCAAAGTGGGTTCTCTGGCTGCCTTGAAGGCGGACAAAGTTAGAGCACAAATTCGACAATTTCAGAGCAAGACACAATTTCTGAAAAGTGAAACGGAGCTCTTGAAACTAGAACATAGATTGACGGCATTGAAAATACAAAAGCTGCGTTTGGAAATAAACACTTTGCGTGGTCACAGCTGAAATGACTTAGTTCGAATAAGAATAGTGTAAGGATATTAACCATTACTGTGGAAAATTGATTAAACTTAAGGTGACAACATAAATTAATTTTATTAAGTGACGAACAGAATATTTATAAGTTTCTAACTTGTTAAATCTAATAAACTAAACTAAAAGAGATCTGAATCTGAGCGGAAATGTATATAAATTGGAAAAGAACCCAGACGGCTTTGCTAAATTTTAATAGAAATTACTTGGATGGCTGTTGAGTTCGAAGAGCCTTACTTGGTTTTAGGAACATTCATTTTCTTAGTTTAATTTCACTTGTTCTGAAATTTGATTAAGTTCAATTTTCCCTATATTGTTAAGTCCTTAAAGATTGTTTAAGAGCTTAAGCTATGAGCCCGGTACATTAACAGTTTTTAATAAAAAACGAAACTTTTCTTATATATATTTTTGTTCGAATTTTAAATTGTTGCGCTCAAATTAGCTGCTATCAACTATCGATAGAGTTATCGATGCTCAAACGAACAGCTGTATGTGTTTCTTATTAAAGTATTTGGCGGAAATGGCAACTGAATTGAACATTTCATTTAAGAATTCCTGTTTGGCCTTGTGCAATAGAAAATTCTGCAAGATTGCAACGGGCCATGACTCTCTGGATAAACATCTTGGTGGTGGTATTTCGCTGGGCCAAGTAATCGAACTGATAGGCAACTCAGGCACTGGCAAGTCCAGAATGTGGTGAGGCTTAAGTGAATATCTTGTGGTTGTGGATATTTAATTATTCATTTATTGTCAGCCTGCAGCTCTGCTTGAATGTACAAATACCCCATGCTATTGGTGGGCCCCAGGGACAAGCTTTATTTTTGGACACACGACAAGACTTTCACCCCCATCGACTGCAAGGTGAATGAGTTCTTCGCATGTTTTCACTTATTTAGGGTATCCATAATTTCAGAACTCGCCCAACAACTGGAACAGAAGTATGAGGACACCACCATTGATTTCACAGCTTCAAAAATGCTTCAAAATGTCCACTATGTTAGCTGTCCCTCGGCAGCCCACCTAATGGCTAACGTCTTCAACTGTCACAGCTACTTGAAAGTCCATCCAAATGTAAGTTTACTAATATCCAAAGTCCTTCCAGTTGTTCATTTCAATATGTTACAGATAAAACTGATTGTCATAGACTCTTTGGCGTTTTCCCTTCGTATGTTAGAGGATGTCTCGCAACGACATGAACTGCTGCTGGAACTTCACGAAAGCATAAGCCAACTGCTGCAGAAACATCAAGTGGCCGTGGGTCTTTTAACTAATTACCTAATGCTAGTTTATTGTTAATTCTGCCTTCCTTTTAGTGGGTGATCACCAATGTGCTGACCCATCATTATTCCAACGGGGAGTACAGTGTGGAACCTGCCCTGGGCGAGATGCATTCTTATTTGATTAACGAGCGTATTTGGTTGACGCAGATGGAGCAGTGCTATTTGGGTAAAGCAAGCGAAAACAGTCGATTGATTGGAGATTTGTAGATAATTTACCAAGGTTTTGGGAATAGTCTAATAGATGCTTTTGTAGGAAACTAGAAATAACAGAAAAATGAGATTGAGAAATGGGGAAACAGCAGAGCACAGCACTTGGCTAGAGGTTTAACTCAAAAAAAGCTGTATTTAATAGAAACTACACGCATCTGAGAGAATTCTCATGATCGAGGGCGATGTTTTAGAACAGAACTTGTAGTCTAGGACGGAAATAAAAAACAGTATTAGAATCCTTCTCCACTCAACCTCATCTCTTAACTGATACTGGTCCACACTCGCTCATTAAAGCCATTTCGCGTTGTTCGGCGGGCGTCTACAGCTCCGGCAGCTAAAGCCCATTAAGACTCAGGGCTTTGCTGATGTTGATGGCTAAACAATCAAAGCACTTCCTGAAATGTGAGTACTGTTCCTGCTTATGCAATTTAATACGACGACTCGGATGGGCAACACTGTTCTATTCTATTCTGGCATTAGCGTAAAGCGTAAGTCGGGCTAGTGATTTCACCTGTTGAATTGAACTCCACCGGTACGTGGTCATTCTCTGAACTGCCCTGCCGCTTTTGAACCGAACCCGGAACTCTGACTTATTTTACTGAGAACCGAACCTTGAACCTAACCTCTTTAGAAATAAAAGCTTAACCCGAACCAGTTTGGAACATAATATTTCGGTTCGGATCAGCTAAAATGGAAGACATCAGAAAATTTGACCTTCTGAATGTGCAAGAAAGTGTAATGAAAAGCCAAGAGTAGCATTTATAACTACTTATAAAGTCCTCGCCCATAATAGAGTTTGTTTTTTAGATCCTCGACTCCAAAGCTTGCTCAATGATTCACAAAAGCAAGAGTCTTTGTAATATTTGTCTACAAACAAGAAAGAAAGTCGGTCAAGCCCGACTATAACATACTCTGTACCAAGAAATTTTGTCTTTTGATCATAACTCGAAAACCGTTCATCCGATCTTCTTCATTCCTTTGACGGATCGATAAGTTATTCTAATAACTAAATATGTCCGGAAGGAACAAGCCATCTATCTTCAAAACTGTGGGAGATATGACGTTTTTTCTAAATTGGGGGGGGGGGCGGGAGGGGGCGTGGCCAAAATTGAAAATAAACTTGATCTGCCTGCAGACATAAGAAGCATATGTCCCATACACGTCAAACCTCTATCTCTTATCATCTCTGAGATCTCTGCGTTCATACGGACAGACAGACGGACAGACGGACATGGCTATATCGTCTCGGCTGTTGATGCTGATCAAGAATATATATACTTTATGGGGTCGGAGATGCTTCCTTCTGGATGTTACATACTTTTGCACAAACTTATAATACTCTATGTACCTACGGTACAGAGTATAAAAATACCAAATGGAGCTTTACTTAACGGTAAACGAATGGAAGATTCGGTACATTTCTAAATTCTGATACTAGAACACACCTAAATATTTAAAAGACTCAAACTCACAAAATATTTCTGTTTAATCTTTTAAACTGATAAAATATGAAGAAATAAAATCTTTTCTTAAGAAATTCTGCAATGGAAAGATTTATGACACAAATTAAATATTATATTAATATTTGGCTTGTGCCAATCGGTGCAAAAAATGTTGAAGGGCAGGATACAATCCTTTTAATTTGGGTTTAGAAAGTCAAACGGGACTTTCCTCAATGGATTCCAGGATATGGAAAACGTGGATGCGGTCTACTTGGACTAAAGGCAGGCCTTTGATGGAATGTTCCTTGGAAGAAGCTTTCTTATCGACAGGCGCGTTCTGTATGAAGCTGTTTTTAGCCTTAGAGGCATACATGATAATATCCCTTCCAAATGGATGGATCCGCTTGTTTTTGTGGCTTCTGAACTAACGATACAAAGGAAGAAGGGTGAAATAGCACCTTAGAAGAGTTCTTCCCAGGAAACTTTGGACCTGACAAATATACTAGCTCATCAATCACCTGAACTTAAACAAGCCCTAAAAAGAAAGGTGGCTAGTAGAACATTTGGTTTCTTTCGTGTCGCTCAAAATATGAAGATTTAAGTGGAAAAAATTAAGCTACAGCAAGCTGGATTTCCCGGAAACTGGAGATTCTATCCCCCCTTTGACATCATAATATTGGCCAATTTGGATTAAAGGCAAAAATACCTAATTGTTAAAAAACAGCTAAAAAGTTTCGTGGGGGGATTTTTCCAATTCTGAAACAAACTTGATCTGCGTATGGTATACACCTACCTTCAAGATAAAATTTGTGGCTCTACCTATGATAGTCTCTGAGATCGACGCGAACATACAGACAGGCCGACGGAACGACAGATGGACGGACTGACAGACGGACATGGCTATATCGAATCGGCTTTTTTATGTCTAGTTACTTCAAAGCTGGCGCTAATAGCTAGTAAAGGTGACTTGATGTGTAGGTTTCTAAAGAAATCAGACTTTCCTTCAATGGTGGCCCGGGGCGGAATCGAACCCAGACCTCTTGCACAAGAGGTACACACACTACCCGCTGTACCACATTCGACCGAAACAATAGAAAGGTGTCAAAAACTTTAGATAACAAAATCCTCCTGTGCATGAAT
Source organism: Lordiphosa fenestrarum (assembly GCA_035044985.1). Lineage (NCBI taxonomy): Eukaryota > Metazoa > Arthropoda > Insecta > Diptera > Drosophilidae > Lordiphosa > Lordiphosa fenestrarum. Next base: position 60,309 of record JAWNNO010002602.1, on the reverse strand, counting down.
CCAGAAAAAAGATCGCCTGACTCGTCTCAAAATCCGAGAATGTAGCTAATTTAACATTAAAGAAACTTTATAAGTTATTTTCTGAATAGTTAAAAGTCATTTGCTGTCAGTCCTTTAGGCATTGAGGAAAATAAATCAGCTCAAAACATTGAAATATTGGACTATTAGTTCTGACTTGACAACAAGAGGCAACGTCATCAGAGCCAATCGAAATCATCCCAAATCTCGTTCCGGATAGTGAGCTTACACCAAACTATTCAGAGTAAGATTGATCAAAAAAGGTGAATCGCTTTAATAAAAGTGGCCAATCGATAAAGACTCACCACTGAATTTGTAATCTCAGTCCATGATTTGAACTTAATTTGGTGGAACGCCTTGTGCCAACTTGCAGTCTTTGTCTAAAACTTGACCGACTTGAGCGCTCCACCTGTTTGCATTAAAACTGACTCTCCCATGACAAATTTTGGCCCCTTTCTTCTCCTCTAATTCGCATGGCATAGAGATGGAGATGAAGAAACAGGATTCTCGGCCACTTGCCATAATTCGCATTGGCATACAAAATAAAAAGAAGACAAAAAATCAAGTAAAACTGAATCTGGGACCACAACTAGCACAGCCCGGTATCGCCAGCTGGTGAGGCGCACTTGCTAAAAGCCAAAGCCCCAAACGACCAAGACGATGCTATCAATGGCGCAGTTGCAGATTGACAGGCGAGCACAGGCTGATTTATGCGCGCGGCACAGGAATGTGGCAAAGTGTAAAAAATGTTTACACACACGTAGCGAGCGACACCCAGAGCTGGTCTGGCCCAGCTTTAGCCCCAAGTCACGCATATGCAGCGACAACTAATTCAATTTCCACTTGCTCGAGCGGCCCGAGAAGGGAGGAGGAGGCGGTGGAGGAGGAACTCTTGGTGGCTGTTTAGCCGAGTGTGCACGCCTAATTGGTAATGCGATCGGCTTTATTGAGGCGCTGGAGTCGAAGCCGTTGCCAGGCTATCGCTGTCGCTCAGCGCAAATCCCATTACGTGCAATCCGTTTCGAGCCATAAACATGTAACAGCAGCTCCCTCCCATCTGCAAGAGTTTCCTGGCTTCCAGCAGTGCAACTTGTCGCTGAAACTTAATTGCCTGGGCTGCGCTTATGACTTTCGTGTGCAATGCATCCCCATCCTCGTCCGCATCCTCATCCTCATCCTCGGTGTGGCTAGATGTCTGTTGTTGTCTTCGCTACATTATTAGAAAGTAACTTTAACTGGCAAAAAAGCTATCAGGCACGGCCTCACATCGCTCGCCTGTCGCTATTTGGCTGGCGCTATTTTCGACACCGCCTGGCCTGCCATAAATTTTCGAGTGCCCTGAAACTGCACTCTCACAAAAATTAGAAATAGTCTGCTGGCTAATTTACTGAGCTGCACCGAGCCCGGCCGAGCTGGCAAGTTGAAAAGTTGAAAGTCCCATTTTCATTTCGTACGGTTTTCAATTAAAAAGAAAATCAACTTCTGACACCACCTGATGCACTTGGCAGAGTTCAGGTCCTCACTTTGTCCGTGGGCTGAGAAATTATTGTTATTAATTAAGTAGTTCTAGGTAGTCCAATGGGTGGCCCTCATTTGCCCGCTTTAATTCGGGTTCGATCATCCATAAGCGTACCAATCTCATTTGCATACCCGTAATTTATGGTCATCAATTAGCTGATTAATTTATTATGGGGAGAGCATCGAGCATTGAGCTTGATCATGCTTAAAACGCTTGTCTAATTAGATAAATGTGCTACATTAATGTCGCCTCTGACATTTATAAAGCGTGCTTTTTGCCACTGAAGGGTAATTTTTCTTGTTTTTTTTTTTGTATAATAGTTTTCATCTTAAACTAGTTGGGAGTTCAGTTTTGGGTCTGGGATAATTTATTGATGGACGGTTTTTGATTTATTTCATATTAAAAGCCACTTTAACCCACAACTCATTTGTTTTTTGCATGTTCTGCTGTTTCGTATTGAATGGATGTCCAATGTCCATATTCTGTTCCGCTCTCACAGTAACAACTTTCTATACCTGAATCCTAACCGGACCATCTCTTTTCAATAAAAAGAGTTTCGTTTGAGAAGACGATTTAAATATGATTCCTTAAGAGCTTCTTTAATGAATTTCTTAATATTGGTTGACCTTAAACAAATTGTGTAAATTGTGTTTCAAACCTTCTAAAGCTTTGTACTTCAGGTACAATGTGCAAAGCTATTTATAGATAGAAAGTTCGTATCTTCGGAATGGTGAAGATCAGATGAACGACAGTCGAGTTAAGGTGAGAACAAACGTGTATCCTATAAACATATTCGAAAATGAGAGCTTAACTTAAAGTAGGCTCTGCTCGACTCTTAAATATCCGTTACTCAGTGAAATTAATGTTTAATAACCTTATCTTATTTTAGTCAACAGAGCGCTATCATAAATGTAAAAATATCAACATTATGTTAGCAAGCTCAGAGAAGTATGCAACGTTTCTTATAACCATTAAAGCTCTGCCATATATTATCCGATCGTAATGAAAATTCCAGAGATTGTATATATTGGGCACATACTGCACTGCATACGGACGGACAGGGCTATATCCACTCGGCTGTTCATGCTGATCAAGAATATATAGTATATACTTTATGGGGTCGGAGATACTTCCTTCTGGCTGTTACACTTACAGAAAACATCCAGCAGACCGTGCCGTCTCTTTTGATGTCAGTTTTTGTCGTCTGTTAACTGTCCAGCTATTAATATTATCTGCTTCAGCACAATTTTGCCAAAGACTCGACTTCGACTACTTTTTGAACACAACATCAATCAAGTGGCCGCCTTTATTGGCCACAACAAAATGTGCCCTTTTTGCGGTATTTTCCATCTCAGTCGATAAAGTGGCGATTTCGGCACGAATGTTGGCCTTAAGCTCTTCAATGGTCTGTGGATCGCTGGCGTAAACCTTGCTTTTTAAATAGCCCCACAAAAAGAAGTCTGGGGCGGTCAAATCTGGAGATCTGGGTGGCCAGTCAATATCGCCTCTTTTTGATACCGGCCCAAACAGTCACTTTTTGGTCGTGTAAAAGTATTTCATGGATGCGGTGTGGATCTTCCGTGCCCCATATGCGACAATTTTGCTTATGAACACCACCAGAAAGCGTGAAATGGGTCTCATCGGTCATCAAAATTTGTTAGCACAATTGAACGATTATTTTCGATGAACAGCGTCACTATTTGGGCACGTTGTTTTGGTGTGAAGCGTTCCTTGGTCAAAATTGTACTAGATTGATGTTTCCAAAACATGTCTAACAAAAGCAATCGGTTGGTAAATGTCAAAGTTATTCAGTGTTGCCATACCGACACTTTATATGGCGCACCCTGTAGATAACGCATAGAAATATTCATTTCCCACCCCATAAACTATATATATTCTTGATCATCGTGACGACCTGAGTCGATTGAGCTTTGTCCGTCCGTCTGTCCGTTTGTCTGTCTGTCAGTTTCGACGCGAACTAGTCTCTCAGTTTTAAAGCTATCGATCTGAAATTTTGCACAGAGTTTTCTTTTTGGTGCACACTACTACTATGTCGGAACCGACCGAATCGCATGACTATATCTCATAGGAACATTGTCCCATAGGAACAATAGGTCGGAAAACTAGTTTTGGTGAGAAAAACTTTTTTCTTTTCAATGAAAACGTCTCCAAACTTTGTAGTCGTAGGTTTTCTATGATTTTTTATAATTCTATCAAGTTTTATTAAAATCGGACAACTATATGGTATAGCTGCCATACAAAAGATAGATCTGAAAAACAATCTTTGTTAGAAAAACTTTTTTGTTTTTAATGGTAGCATCCTGCAATTTTGTATATGTTTGTTTCACTTGCTTTCGCATAGTTTAACAAATTTTTGGCCAAATCGGATGACTATATCATATAACTTCCATAAGAACGATCGGTCGGAAAATGGGAAAAAGAGTAATTTTTGAAAATATTTAAGCGAGCACTTGCAAGGGCATACAAAATTCGCACAGACGAAGTTAGCTTAGCTTTCTTGTTTTTAAATTCGTGTTGTGTTTGACTTTGGGACACATTTGCTTTATTTCGCTGCATGCTGTTCGAATCATCACATATGGCATTTCTAACCAGTCCAAAAAGTGGCTGTCTATGTCTCGATCCTGTCGCATGATTCTATTATTTCCTGTATATGTAAACAGTCGCAGCAGTCTTGTTAGTAGAGACTTCTAGAAGATCCACTGGAACTTTAAATAAAAAGTTTTTTGTAGACAAGTTGCTAAAACATACCTTGTATTCAACCCATCGACTGGAGGAGTCCGAAAGTAACTACTTTTCTATTATAGCCAATTCCTTTTCCAAGATACTGATGTGCCATACCAGACTAGAATCACAACTCTTTATATTATTCGCCAAGTATGTATCTAACAATGGTTGACATTGATAACATTTAGTTTCAAATGAATATTTTTGTATCAAATGGATACCCAAAATATCAATTCGACAACACTAAATGTCAATCGACAAGCACCCACAAGCATGACTTTTCGGATTTTTGAACTATCGTAAAAATTAATACTTTGGCGTATCTAATGAATATTTATACTCTGTACCGAAGGTACATAGAGTATTATAAGTTTGTGCAAAAGTATGTAACATCCAGAAGTAAGCATCTCCGACCCCATAAAGTATATATATTCTTGATCAGCATCAACAGCCGAGTCGATATAGCCATGTCCGTCTGTCCGTCTGTCCGTCCGTCTGTCTGTCCGTATGAACGCACAGATCTCAGAGATGGTAAGAGATAGAGGTTTGACATGTATGGGACATATGCTTCTTATGTCTGCAGGCAGATCAAGTTTATTTTCAATTTTGGCCACGCCCCCTCCCGCCCCCGCAATTTAGAAAAAACGTCATATCTCCCACAGTTTTGAAGATAGATGGCTTGTGCATATTTAGTTATTAGGATAACTTATCGATCCGCCAAAGAAATGAAGAAGATCGGATGAACGGTTTTCGAGTTATGATCAAAAGACGTTTGGTAACTGCAGCAGAGTGACGGCGCAAACGTAAAGTTCACTTGCTCGAAACTCGCTAGCGCCAAATAACATTTAATGTTATCGCATAGAGATTTGATTTTTCGAATACCCATTTCTAGTTAGTTCGCACACTCAGCTTTAATAAAAATATGATATTATTATCACTTAAACTTTTTATTGAATTCTTCCACAATTTCTTATTGGAAAATGCCATTAGAAAATCCTCATCTCCCACGATTATATCAATTATGGTTGTTTCCCAGGTCCATAAACTGGCAAACAGCTGCCAATCAATTCCCCACCTAAATTAGCTTATAATGTTTGGCTATAAATGCCACTTGCCTGTTTGCATCTTGATCTCCCCCTCTGTGGCTCTCGCTTGGCGTTGTGTGCCATTTCGGTGCTGGAAAATGGGAAACATTTTAATTAAAACACACAACTAAACGTTTACAGCAAGCGATGTTATCCGCAGCATTTCATACAAATAGCAGCAGCAGCAGCAACCAGTTGCAAGTTGGCGCTGCGTGCAACCAAATGCACAAATGTTGCATGTAACATGTGTCGCACATCGCCTATTTGAATATATATCAAATCAGTTTCAGATAATTTTCTATAACAGCTCCTCAGACAGACAGACACACACAGGCAAATGGCCAAAAACATTTGCTACCGCTGCTGCTGCTGTTGCTGCTGTTGCTGCCGGCAGTGAGTGTATATTTTACGCGCAGGCGAATCCAGGGAGAAAGAGGCTGGAAATTAAGTTGTTTTGCATAAAAGCGCCATAAAAAGGCGCAGCAGCAGCAGCAGCGGCAGCGACAGCAGCAATTGTGATTAGAACGACACGACGGGCACGACATGGGACATATGAGACGCGGCTTGGATTGCGGTTGTAGGCCCCACTGTATATGGACAACAATTGTCGGATCTGCGAGGGAAATTGGCCAACTCAACACGAGCGACGTATGTCATCAAATGGCTTGGTCCCATTAGCGATTGTTTGCTCCGAGCTTCCTGTGGGCCCAACTATGTAGGCAAATGCTAGCTCCTGCAGCAGCAGCTATTATCAATTTAAGTTGGCTAATTGGTTTCAAATTTATGGACCTGTATTTGATATTTATGTCGTCTGCGAACAGAGCTGTGTGTGCCTGCCGGTTGGCCAGTGCCTTGCTTCTGGCCTGGCCCGGCCTCGGCCTCGCCACATCGCCATCGCCATCCCCATTGCCTTGGCATGCTGCAAACAACGTAATTGGCTTTCAATTTGCAGCAAATTGTTGCAACAGCCACGACAACAGCGAAACATATTTAGATTATAGACGGATAAAGTTTATGTACGTTCTGTTCTCACTGGTTAAGTCTTGTCTGGTTCCACTTCTTTTGGCATCCTCTTCCATCCATAATTCCAATGAGTTATATGCCCATCAAGTGTTCAAAAAAGTTGAAAACGTAGCGCGCGTTAATTAAAAAAAAAAGCGCCAAAAATTCAGCTAAAATTTCGCTGGGCGATGACCAGGGTAACCGCACCGGCAGCACGCAGTTCAATAACTAAATAAAACACTCAGTAAAGGAGACGAAGGTGCAGGAACAGGAGTTGGAGGTGGAACGAGAGGAGGCTGCCACAATCAAGCGAAAATTCCTGGCATTTTCTGCTTCATTAAACGCAACACACACAAGCGCAAGCATTTCGTTTTGTTTGTGTCCAGGATACCGCTCTGACGAAATTTACGCAACTCCCCTGGCCCCCCGCCACCAGCACCGGCCCAGCGGTTGCCTTGATCATCCGCTGAGCTTAGTTTTCTGTTCGATTCGCTCTTTTTTTGGTATTTTAATTAGAAACCAAACAACGCGAAATGCACTGCTCTTTGTCGATTTCGCTTTCCTTTTTTTTTGTTGTTGTATTTTTTGGTTTTCTGATCTGTTTCCGTCTGTCTGGTTGCCTGAGTCTTGTGTTGTCTTCTTTGGAAGTTTGTCCAACTTGCATTTGGTTTTTCACATTCAATTAGCGCATATTTCAAATGTGACTCGAATTCGATTCCAGGCCGAGGCAAATCATTAAATGACAGGAAATGATGGCCAGCAGAATACAATATCATCTTAGCTTTGGACTTATGGAGTATAACAAGATTTAGACCCAATCTAAAGGAGTTCTTATAAATTCGATACTTTGCTGGCTAAAAATAGAGTCAAGATCTAAATATCTTTGGCGAAGTCCTCCTTGGCTCTTTAGCAACGAAATAGCAGAAAATTCGAAATTCATTCTTTGATTAGATTCTTATGAGTGAGTTTATAGTAAGATGGAACTGTCTGAAAATGGATTTTAACCAGGGCTGCAAACCGGTTTGGAACCCAACCGGTTCGAACCCGGAATTCCGACTGTCAGATTACTGTGAACCGAACCTTGAACCGAACCTCTTAAGGTATTAAAGCTGAACCTGAACCTGTTCCGAACCTAAAATTTCGGTTCAGTTCAACAAAAATTATAGACATGAAGAAATTTGACCTATTTCCTAGCGATTTCTTCCATTACCCTGGTGGTTTTGGAAAACTGAGTCTTACAATCGGCAGGAAAGTTTAATGGAAACATCTATAAAAATGTTCCGAATTACCATTGAGATTAGTTTTAAGATCCTTGACTCCAAAGCTTATTGATTTATTCACAAAAAATGAGCTTAACATTACTGTGGAAGCACTTTTCGTACGTAGACCACCAAATTGAATTTTACTTAAAGGTCTGTATCCAGCACTTTAAAATTTTAATTTTGTCACAATACTGCTTTTATGCTCCATCCCAACCCAAAAACAACACAATTTCCTTACAGTTAGTGTCGTTTTTAGGTCGATTACTATATAAACACGTATAAAGCATGGGCTGAACCAAGGTTCGAACCAAAACCTTCGCCCAAAAACCTTGAACCTCAAAATTCTGAACCGGAACCATTGGGAAAGTTTGGTTGGAACCCGCGAGCCGGAGCTCCCAAAATATTTTTGGGTTTGCAGCTCTGATTTCAACACTTAAACTTATCCAAACTAAACGAAACCAATTGTAAAGTATTAAACAACACATTTTCTTAAATAATTTCTAACACAAGGCTCTGAAACACCTTTGCACCGGTTCGAAACTGCCACTGAACCGGAAAAATATCCTAAAGTCCAGCTCTGAACCACTTTGTGAACCATACACCTGGCAAATAGCGAAAGACTCTCTGCTGATCGACATGAAAATACTGTAAAAAAATGTCGTGAAGATCGGTTCAGCGCCTGTTAGAAAAAAAACGTACACATAGAACAAAAATGTCAATATCAATTTGATCTGGTCTGGTTAATTGAATGTTTTAGCAAATATCCTTTGTATCATTTTCATTTTCATATTGACCCATAAGCGAAAGGGACGTATAGAAAATTTGAAGATGGAAACAGACAATCACTGTTTCATTCGAAGCGAAATTCCTTTCGTGTTAAGTACAAGAGGTCCTGCATTCGATACCCAGTCAAGCAGAGGTAAAGCAATTACAATAATACAAATTTTAAATTTAGCTGATTCTTTAAAACTATTTACAATAAGTAGCCAAAAATAGAGGCAAATATTAATTTTATCTTAAAATATTGATTTTATATGCTCGAAAATATCAGTTTGATAATGATCGTATCATATAGCCTAGGATGCAAGGGACGGATAGGAGGTGTGCTCTCCAAGTCACCTGTAGTTGACGGATATTACAAAATACATTTATATAGAACATCGATATTATCGATTTTTGTGATGATTAAAAAAAAATTTATTCTTACGAATATTAAGCATAACGTTCTACTTAAGATTGAGATCAAAGTCCTCTGATATTCTAGAGAAGGTTCGAGCTCAGTAAAAAGTCTAAAGTTCGGCCGGTTACCTTATCTCTAAAACCAAAGGTCATGCTTCGATGTTGAAATCATGGAGTCTTAGATCGTTGAGACGTTTATTGGTCAAAATTAAGCCTATTTTTGTTAAAAGGGGTGTTGTCGGTTTAGGAAGCAATTAGTAATAATAATTAATTCCGGAATGGACCTAATTTATAATATAGAAGTGCATGGATGTAAGGCTAGCCTTCTATTTCACAACTTGTTTTACGTAATATGCCCAAGTTTGGTAAGCTTTTGAAAGTGATTGTGCTCCGATTCAGCAATATAAAGTTCTTTTTGTCCGGTCAATAAATTGTGATGGCTCTATGAGGTTTTCAAAAACCTTCTTCCAACCAGAAGGAGTATGCTTTTGGTAAAGGTTCAGAATGTTTACAATATAGGTAGGTCCAGTTTTGTGTTCGATCTAAAATTTTGATGTTTTGGAGTAGGTACTCCAGCCTAAAGCTGGCATATTTAAATGTAGCTCCCAGAATCACTTTTCAAATTAGCAGTTGGAAAGCTGTGACAAAAATATTCGATATCCCATATATCGCCTCAGCAAGAACTCGATAATGACATATTGTCTTTTGAACAAAAATATCGATATTTCGATGCATCGAAACTATTTCCGAAAACAAAGATCCAAAAAATATCCATTTGGAAGGGATATGTTTTAAATATCCTTTTAATCATCCAACGGAGCTGAAAAATCATCCACATGATCATAATTTTTCATATCCTTGGGATAATTATTAGCTCCGTTGGATGGTTAAAACGATATTTAAGACATATCCCTCCCAAATGGATACCGTAAATCATCCAATGGATATTTTTTATTATCCTTTTTTGTTTTCTCTGTGTGAGGTCGCAGCCCTAGTTCTAGCTGGAATGATGCCTCTTAGCGATGGAAGCAGGAAGGCAGATGAACATCGGTGAGAGAGGACGATGCTGCAATGACAGGCAAGGTAGAGTACAACCACCAATACCAGCTTAACAAAAAGACTGTTTGAGGACATAAAGCCGTTAGTGTGCGGGCCACGGATGCTTTAAATAAGAGTTTTGCTTGTGATCAAATTTTCTCTCACGTCACAAATGATGCACGAAATAAAAATTTCCTTACGCACGATTCACGCACGTAATTTTTGAAGCATTTTGCTCCACTCACGAATCATGCACGATGTAGGAGCTTGCCCTTTGTCTCTTGTGAAGTAATACTTAGCGGTAGTTCCGCAAAAAGAAGAAGATAATTAATAGGGTTGGTTTCAATAGGAGAAGACCTCCGAGTCCCACACTTCTTGGCATTAAGTGCTTTCCCCTCTGTATTGATTGGTCATCTTTGGTATTTATCATGATCCACAAACTTGATGTTGGTCTTGAAAACAGGATTCTTAAGTAATAAGATGTTTATGTTATCCTGGAGAACCCTTAGATATGGTAAAACTTGGGTATATCTGTCAGTTTTGGCAATTCCTGAATGGTTTTTGGGATGCCCGCCCCCGCCAATTCTCCCTCCACATGAAACTCATATTTCTTTCATCTGTTTCTTTTACTATCTTTATTTGCTGCTAGATCAGTGTTTAAAAAATAATAAATAAATATCCCTAATATATAATACACAAATACAAAAATCTATATCGGATCAATTACAAAATTTGTTCGATCTTACTTAACGTCTACGAGTTATCGTGATTATTGCTTTATGCTAATGCAAACAACTTTTAAAGTCTAGTGCTTAGAGTTCTTTTCTTTTTATGTTAGGGACAAAATACAATAACGGTAACTCTTAATTTACAGTATGTACAGTTGAGCTTACACTTAGGCATACAAATAGAGCGCGCTTCCTTCTGGTTTTAAGAACTAACTATGTATGTACAGCTGGTGCTAGCCAAGAATCGATGAATGTACTTAAATGCGCATCTGGGTTACACTAAATATCACACTGTGTAGGATGTTGCTTAGCGAAGAGAAGAGTTTCGGAGTAGACACTAAGAGCAGCACTAGCCTAAAACGGAGTTTGCTTTTGTCCTGGTTAATACTGGGAAATCCATTCCAGCGCAAACCGCGAACTAAAATACGTATTGCTATGTCGAAATTACACTACTAATGCACTTGTTAATCTCGCCCGTGCTGTGGCAAAATGGAACTTGAAGCTGGGGGCGATTGGTGTTTGAGATCACGGCGAGTTTGACCCACGGGCAACCTAGACCACCACGGTGGTCAGAATATCGCCGCTCTCATCGCAGGCAGGCGGTGGCAGTGATTTGCAATTGATGGATCGCTTGCCAAAGTCCTTGCGGGGACTGTCCAGTGAGCCAACCGTGTTCTTTTTCATATCCGAGTTCTGTGTCTTGTGCAGCAAAATCTGGGAGCTGCGCTTTGGAGCCTGCTTCAGTCCCGTGCTGGAGTCCAGCTCACGCTCAAAATCACATGGCGGGAACAGGGGCTGCGAGCGATGCAGCGCAGAGCTGCTGGCTGCCGTTGCGGCTAGTTCCGGTGCAGGATTTAGGCTCAACTCCATGACAGTGGTGGCCCTTAGGGAGCTGGTGCTGCCCTTAAGAGGATTTGTATACCGCCGCAGATTCTCTTCGTTTTGTAGATTATTTGATTTCTCCTCTTCGTGACGCAGTGCGTCTAGCGATGGGGTTAGGTTCATGCCCGAACTGCTACGATAGGCCATACGCTGCTTCCAATAGAGGCTGATGAATATGGAGAAACCTACCAGCACTATGAAAATGCCGCATAGAACTCCTATGAGTAGACTGTGTCCCGACCCATCCGCCACTCGAGCCGTCTCCAGTTTGACCTCCAGAATGGAGGTCAGTGCGGCTAACTTGGCATGCTGCAGCTCCAGTTCCTTGCGACGTTGGATGCCATTCAATTGCCTGGAGCTAAGTAATTCACCCAACAGGGTAACCGCTTCAGGAAGTTGAGGATCATTCAGCTTGCTGGAAGACTATACGAAAGACGTTGGTTAAGTTCAGAGCCGGGTTACCCAACTCAATTCCACACTTACCACAGTCAGTTCGATGGTATCATTGCTGCCCGTCTTAAGGTCACACAATACCATTAGCAGTCCCTGATCCTGAACAGCATGGCTCTGCGGCTGCTTGATCAATTTCGCTGCCAACAGCACGCGTACCAGCGAGCAGAGACCCTCCACCGAGGCTCCCTTGCCCACACGCTCCAGATCCAGCAGTATGGTCAATCTGGCACAATTCTCATTCACCAGCGCCTGATTGGGCCAACAGCTGGCCTTGGCGGGCAGCCTAGGTGGAGCCACACGCCGCGAAGGCTCCAAGGCACGACAATCCCCACGCACTTGACACGGTGGGGACAAACAAGTCTCACTCAGTGCCGGTACACAAACCTCATGCTGGCGGCAGACACCCGATAGATTCGAGGACTTGGACAGGGGATCCAGCTTGAAGCAATTGGTCAGACCACACCAGAGATTCGTACAGCGTGAGGTGCCATTCTCACAGACACAGGCATTGCAATGCTCATCATCCTCACTGTGACCGGACAGGGCAATATCCAGCCAGTTTTGGCTCTGATTGAGTGCCGTGTAGGGGGAGATCGAGTTGCTAGCATTCAGACAGGCAGACTTGGGATCGGAGAGTACTAAAGGTACAAACAGTTGAGTAAATCACAGAACACACACTTAACTGCTGCTATTTCACTTACATATCTCGCAGCGTAATCCATGACGTCCGGACGGACAGATGCAACTGTAACCGCCTATGCCATCGATGCAGGTGGCGCCACCCTGACAGGGCTGCGGCGAGCATTCATTGACATTGATGCGACAATCGGGACCGGAAAAACCCTGGTCACACAGGCAACGAAACCAACCGGCTCCGGACTCACAAGTTCCACCATTGTGACAAGGTTGTCCGCGGCACTGATCAATGGCCTCGGCACAGAACCGACCCGTCCAGCCGGGTGCACAGCGGCAGTGCGGTTGCAAGGCCTTGTCGGGTGCCCCAGGCATGCAGGTTCCGCCATTCTGGCACTGTCCCGCATAACACCCAGTGGAACGCTCCGAGCAGCGTTTGCCTGTAAAAAAGCAAAAACACAAAACAAAAGACTTAGACAACGAACTTGAACTAATTGCAAAAGTAAAAGTGTGCCGACATAGATCGATCTGTATCTTAACTGTAACTGTGACAAAATAGCGAAACGCGTGAAATATGCAAATCGCAAATTAAAAACAAACATAAATCATGGCAAAGTTTCGGCTTCAGTTTCGCTTTTTGCCACATGTGGCAACAAATAAAATCGGCCTGCCAAGTGCGTCTAAAGCGCACATATTTTATATGTTTCTTGTTGTTGTTTTCCTTTTCGTCTGCTTCGAGTTTAAGCCGTAATGACTGCCGCCAACTTTCAATGTTCAAATAAATGCGACCGACTTGGTCGCTGAGTCTATGGCCGACTCCTAAAACCCCCAAAGCGTTGATAATGCGCCAAGACAGGTTTGTGATACTCTATCAAAAACAAAGAGAAGGAAAAAAAACCCCAACAGGTGTATATCTTATTTAAAGATTCAAGACAAGCTCCTCTAACGTGGAAGGGAAGCAAATTCAATGTGGACCCTCGTTTTTTCATTAGTTTACTGTGAACTGTGAAGTCTACCGAACTCTGTACACAAACAGCCCATACATAAGTAAAAACGAGGGTCCACACTGCAAATATTCTTGAATTTCACTTGTATGCTTTGTTATGTTAGTTTCTAGGCATCTTTGACGCATCTCTACACTCAGAAAAAAATGACTGGCAGAGTTCGAAATATAATATATGCCGTTTAGTACTTAAAGTTCTTGGAAGAAAACGATCATAAACGCTCCGAAATTAAGAATTTATCGTACTTGCTGTTAGAAGAACATCAAATACAACTTATCTTGGAATATGCACAAAATAATCCAAAAGTGCAAGCTCCTGGAAGTGCGCAACAGAAAATGGATTTTATTTAAAAAATTATTTTGTGCTCAAAATTCCCAACTGGTTTTAACACTTTTCTTTCTGATTAAAATATCGTGGTCATTTATCCAAAGATGGCCCAACCTTCTTTGATTCAATGTGATGAGAACTCATTTCAAGAAAAAAATGGAGCTTGGTTTAGAATTTTATGGGCTTAATCTTATAACATTATGTAGGTCATTGTCTGATGTACTCTTAATTTGTTTCAAGTATGACTAGAATCTATTAGACTTCAACAACGATCGGAATGTTATTATTTTAAGAGTTACTCTGGGCTCACTTAAGACTAGGACAACCTTAAAGAATGATTATTATGATTTTAAAATAGTTCGAAATGTTCTTATCCATTGAATGATAATTCTAAATAATTTCTAAATTCAAATACAAAGTTCTAGATTTGATTTTTTTTTATGGACTTTACATTGTATGATGATGATTGAATGATGTACTTATTTTTTTTTTTGCTATTCGAGCTGAATCCACAGTAGCATTGTAAGCATTGTTGTTGTAGCTTTCTCTTGCTTTTATCCGACTTGCACCCGTAAAAGAATAGGCTTGAATTTCCGTAGCGTCATTCATGTCACACTATTTGAAGGCTGTCTACCACTGCTTTTAAGTTAAAATATGGGGTTAAGACTTTTACCATCAGTTGCGTACGAAGAACGAAAAACTTTCAGGTTAACCTGTAGAAAACCCATGCGTTCCTGCTTTTTTCGACTCTCCCTGGAAACAAAGAGCTGCAGCTCGAAAGCCGGGTGCACCGGACCGCTCACTGCTCTTGACTCAGAGCTGGGATCTCTTAAGTAAAATTTTCCCAACGTAAGTTGATTCTTTACCACTGTGTGTTGGGAGTAAGTAATCGGCTCTCAGCAAATTGGCTCATGACTCATGAGCTCTCAGCTATTGGCTCTGAGCTGAGAGCGACAGTACGAGACACGGGAGCCAGCTGCCCATTGGCCTCTGAACAACACTCGGCTTCAGATGGTATGGATATATGTGCTCTCTAGATAGAAAAAGTTACTCTGGATATCTTTTAAAATGGGTAAAGATATATCAAATAAGTTTCCACCATTTTAGCTATCAACTTCTTGAGATTTGGTCTTAAGACCGGCTTATATGAATGAAATTTGTTTTATCCTCCTACCCCCTTAGAGTATTCGGTATTCTACCTCATATTATTTGGCCTGAACTTGTTGCCTTGCTTTGACGTTCACTTCGTCTCCAACTCACCTGTCCATCCCGACATGCATTCGCATGTAAAATCGCCGTCACCGTCAAGGCAAATACCGCCATTTCGACAAGGATTCGGCGAGCATTCGTTGAGATCTGCGGGGAGTTAATGAGTTTGGTTGATTGTGTTAGTGTGAGTGTGTGGATGTGTGTGTGTGTGGATTTTCCCGCGCGCGCTTAGATTACTACTTACTGTGCTCGCAAAAGGTGCCGGTGTGGCCCACATGACATTTGCAGAAGGTGCCCACGTCGCTCATTTCGCAGCTGCCCTGACCACTGCAGGGCAGGTTGCTGGGTGTTGTCATTGTTGTTTTTGTTTTGTTGGTTGTTGTCGAAGCTGAAGTCGCGGTAGTTGTGCTGACATTGGCAAAACAGCCCTCTGTTGTGAAGATAATTGGAGAGAGGTTAAACCCATCCAAACTTGAGTGTAGTTAACAATTCAAACTTACCGTTGCAAGGCGGCTGCGAGCAGAGCGGACGCAGTTGCTCGCAATGCTTACCCGCCCTATCCGGCGGACAGTGGCAGTAATAACTGCCCGGGGTGTTCAAGCAATGCCCCTGCAAACAAGGTGACGGTGTGCAATGATCCTTGGCCTCCTCGCACAGGGTACCCGAATAGCCCAGCGGGCAAATGCAATTGAATTTGCCTACCATATCCACACACTCGCCACCGTTGCGGCACGGCGAGGTGGCACACTCATCGATATCCGTCTCACAGTTGCGTCCCGTGTAGCCCGCGGCACAGGCACAGCGGTAGTCGTTGACCAAATCAATGCAGCTGGCCCCGTTCCTGCACTGGCCCACGCAATCGTCCAGATTCTCGGCACACGTGGCTCCGCCCCAGCCCTCCAGGCACACGCACGAGAACGAGCCAGGCAGATTGAGGCATTCGCGGGCATTGATGCAGGGTCCAATTGTGGTGGCCGCATTCGCGGCAGAGGCAGCCACCGCACTGGTAAGCGCCGCCAGCAAGGCAGCCGAGCTGCTCAGATTGCTACCAATAATGGCGCTGGCCGTCGTGGTTAGCAGCGTGTTGGCATTGGCATGGGGCACCTCGCATTCGTTCACGTCCACCTGGCAGACATCGCCCCGCCACTCGGGCGGGCATTCGCAGCGAAAGCCGCCGATTAGATCAACGCAAGTGCCACCATGCTCGCAGGGACCTCCGGCGCACTCGTCGATATCTGAGGTTGAGGTGAAGCGGAAAGGGGGAAGACGAAGAAGAAGATTTTTTTAAGTGCCATCCCAAGCTCAAGTGCAAATGTGTTGATTTTGTTATTGAGGCACTGGCTCTGGTCGAGCAGGTGCCTCAAGTCATTGAACTGGTCAGAGCCTGCGTGAGGTTGACTTATCTGCAGCCAAAAATCTCTCAACCGGACGATGCTTTCCTCGTCTTTGGCTGTTTTTTTTTCTCAATGTTTTCTGCAGGCCGCACGCTGCTCATTTGTTCGTTTGCTGATAAAACTGATTGCGAGCGAATCCTCAAAAATTTCACAGTTTTGAACATAGTTATGGAATCAAACACAGAAGTTTTCTGGAGTTTTTAAAGTTTTTTCAAACCAAAAAAAATGCCTACATCTCCGATCCGATAATCTCCGATCCCATGTATTCTGCATCAGCGTCAACAGTGGAGTCTTTAAGGCAATATTTACCTCGGATCGGACTTGTGATACAAGCATAAACTCTGTGTTTTCTACTTGGCTCACTCCACAGGCAGTAGTCAGTCGTGAAGCTCATACTAGAAAATATATTCTGATAATACTCAATCTAAGCTCTTAAGGGATAATTTTCACTGATTTTCTAAACTTAATTTGTACACTGCTTTACCTAAAACAACAAGGAACGAGCTTTATAATTCTACCTAGGTAGAGTAACGATCTAAATGAAGAGGTTCGGGTCTTTAGGGACTGTTGAACTGTACCATAAACCGACCACTTTAACTCATTTACCTAATCCAGAACCGGAACAAGGCAATTTGGGAAAAGTTTTGTTTCTGAAGTGTGTTCTTAGTCGGTGTGCTATGAGAACGTTAACTTAATAACCAAACCAAAGCTTTAAGAAACCGTTTCTAAAACTTAGCTTTCAGCTTTTCAATGGGTTGGACGGAATGGGGTTTCGTTGCTGCTTTGGGAATTCTAGAACACATTCGTAAAATTCTCGAAGGAAAAGTAAAAATATGGTGTCATCGAAATTGAATATTTTGTTCCATTTTCATTAAAAAACGAGAAAGCTAAGCTAACTTCGTCTGTGCCGAAGTTTTTATACCCTTGCAAGTGCTCGCTTAAATATTTTCAAAAAATACTTTTTTCCCATTTTCCGACCGATCGTTCGTATGGGAGCTATATGATATAGTCATCCGATTTGGACAAAAACTTGTAGAATTATGTGAAAGCATGAGAAACCAACAAATACAAAATTACAGGATGCTACCATTAAAAACAAAAAAGTTTTTCTAACTAAGACTGTTTTTCAGACCTATCTTTTGTATGGCAGCTATACCATATAGTTGTCCGATTTTAATAAAACTTGGTAGAACTATAAAAAAACATAGAAAACCTACGATTACAAAGTTTGGAGACATTACCATTGAAAAGAAAAAAGTTTTTCTTACTAAAACTAGTTTTCCGACCGATTGTTCCTATGGGAGCTATGAGATATCGTCATCCGATCCGGTCGGTACCGACATATTAATAGTGTGCAGCTAAAAAAAGACTCTGTGCAAAATTTCAGCTCGATAGCTTTAAAACTGAGAGACCAGTTCGCGTAGAAACAGACAGACAGACGGACAGACGGACGGACAAAGCTCAATCGACACAGCTTGTCACCTTGATCAATATCAATATATATATTGTTTATGGGGTCGGAAATGAATATTTCTATGCGTTGCAAACTTCTGGGCAAAATTATAATACCAGGGAGCCGTCTCAAGCGTGCCTTGATTTATTAAAATAAAGCTGCTGGGAGTAATCTGAATTCAAGTTTGAAACAGCTATGCAAGCCTTTAGATAATCAACCCTGGAGGACTAAACCAACGGCTCGGATTATTAAATGGATTTGAAAGCGGTTCGGTTCAGTTACTTGTGTTACTAATTATACATTTTATTGTCTCAGCCAGCAGAATCAAAAAGGCGGATATTCTAGCGAAGTAGAAATTCCTAAATATAAGGTTACTTTTTCTTAATTTTCGTAATGTCAGTTAAAGCTATAACAAGCTCAAGCTCACTCAAGCTCACTACCATCACGTTCTAAGGCAACATTCCAACATCTAAGGCACGCGGCTTACTTCCAGCTGAAATCTTAAACTGAAACTAAGACTTAAATGTCTTTTCAAACTTTTAGGAAACGTGACCTTACATTTGAGTAACCAAAATGTGGCCTTTCACGTAAAAAGTTGCCTTGAATGTTAAATTAAAGACAATTTTTCTGTTCAATAACTGCTGAACCTTAATTCAAGGCTTTTCTTTTTTTTGAGTGTATGTAGGTCAGTAGAAATTATAAAATTTTGATAAGATGTGATTCAACGAATAATGCTCATCTATTATATGCTTAGATTATCTAGTGTAGGCGTGTCACGATGTTTCACGAAGCAAACACAGAGTTTCATGCTTGAGCAACCGGAACCGTGCATGTATCGTGAGTGAATTAAAGTCAAACCATCAACCAGCAACGTTGCGACACCGGTGCATTTAACAAAGTCCAATTGAAATCGGACTAACCCAAACAATATGGAGATGAATTTGTATCGCCCGTGATCATTCGTGTCACGTCTTTGAATTGTGCAAGGAAATGATGTGTGTGAATCGTACTTAAATAGAATTTTAATATGTGAAGCGCTTGTGACGAACAAATTGTTGATTTTCTTGAAATAAGTTTACCAGATTCACAAATAAATCTCTTTTCAGATTCCTCATCATGCTCGTCGATTATTGAACCGAACCGAACCTTTTTCATTTGCGATTTTGATTGTGGTTTATGATCATGATTTGGTGTTTCGGTTTGGCTTGTTTCAGAATCGGTTAACAAATAATTGGTACGATTTGGGTATGTTTTGTTATTGATTTTTCATAGTTTGTCTTAACCATTATTGAATTCTGGTCTTTCCTGTAGGCTCTCTAGTACCAAGGAACTGCAGACTGAGGGTCAAAATGATCTTGCTGTATCGTAGCCGAAATCACACGTTTAATGACACACCTAAAGCTTATGCAAAATTGAAAATGGGTCCTAGTCTGTTCGAGAAATTGGATAACTTCCCACTTCCTACCTTGTGTACACACTGGACTATACTTTCGGATCTTCCACCTACTCTCCCGCTCATAATTTGGATTTGCATTACTCAAGTCGGCTTAATTGCCCGATGGCTTATTGCATTGGCTCACAAATAGTTTCTGGTGAATGTTTCGGTCGTGCTCCAATTGGAAGGCAAAATCAAATTTGCCAGACCACCGTGGCAACAGCAATCATAATAGCAGCCACGGATACGGCAACAACAGCCACATCCACTGACCGCCTGTGCGTGCTACGTTTCATTTCATTTCATTTCATTTCGCTACAGTCAAATGCGTGTGTGCTCAATTGCAAGTAACTGGCTTTTGCCTGGCCAAGACTGGTCGCCTCTTGCTGTGGCTAATCGCGTGCTGTTAACCAAAATACAAAAATTAAATCAAAACTCACTTATTTCACATGTCGGCCCCGTCCAGCCGGCTGCACAGCCGCAAGTGAACTCAGCGGCCAGGGGCGTCAGCTGGGAGCCATTCAGCGTCGCCGACTCCTGGCGCAGATTGGCCAGACTGCGTATTGAATTGCTGCGGCTTATCGGCTTGCCCATGGAGGAGCTCATGCCACGCATGGAGCGGTATGTTAGTGCTGGTCTCGTTGCATTCGTCTGCTAAATGGCAAAATCAGGAGGAGGCGGCGGTCGACGGCAAATGAAATTATTTTATGGCACTGCGAAAATGTCTATAAATTGGGGGCTTACCTTGAGTGTGCATGTGCCGCCGTTGCGGCAGGGCTGTGTGGCACACGGATGCTCCACAATCTCGCACTGTTCGCCCGAGAGACCATCGGCGCATGTGCAGCGATATTGATCCGGCGCGGTGTTCTCGCAGGTGCCGCCATGCTTGCAGGGTTCATGGGTGCCGCAGTAATTTAAATCTGTGCAGAGCAGAAAGCAAAAACGAAACGTTGAGAACTATGATTATCGATTATGCCCCAGCTAGCTGGCCAGCTGCGCCACTAAAGCACGGCCCGGGGTCACTTACCTTGATCGCACAATATGCCACCCCAATTGGTGTCGCAGACGCATTTCCAGGCAATGCCATTGCAGGAGCCATGCTTACAGCCAGGATAGATCATACATTCGTTACACAACGGACCTCGCCAGCCGGGTCGGCATCTGCGATTGGAGGCAAAGTGAAGGGGTAGAAAGGAGAATGATGTTTATGGATCGTTGATTACAGAAATGTTGGAATTACTTGGGGAGCTATAAATCTAGTTCGCCACACTCTGTGAGTTTTACGTTCCAGTTTAGGGGAAAGGGTTTTCTGAGTCGAACATGAAGCAGCAGCTCAGCAGCATTCGTGTCGTCACTGTGTTTCGTTTTGACCTCTCTTTGTGTATTTGTTCAGACTATGAGAGAGCTTTTGCGGCAGAAAAAGTTTAAAAAGCTCTCTCACTAAGCAGCACTAGAATTTTTTTGAAGTACTTAGCTTTTGCGCGAAGAACCGCACGCTTAAAGAGTACGCGAAACACTAACCGTTTCAAGTACTTCGCTGAGGCGCACACTGAGAGCGCCTTACATTAGTTGTTGTTTCATGAATAGCAGTAAATAATCAGAAGTCTTTTATTTTTCTCGGAGCTTGCATAAATGCTGCTGAGTTGCTGCTGACTCTCCCGCCACTGCCTGATTTTTCCATGCCTTGAGAATAAAATCTAAATAACATTCGAAACATCGAAGTGACTTCACTTTTGCCTCCGTAAAATAAATTCAAACTGTGAAAAAGAGTTATCAATTGAATTCTCGGCTCAGCTCTAATTGCTTTATTAAGAAAAACCAATATATTTTCTTAACCTTCCAAATGTAAGCCACAATAAATGTGAAGCCTTTATTACTCACGATTTGTTTTTAGACAAGATTTATTTCCATCCTCAATTCTCAATTATATTGCCCAGACATTTCAATTTGCCTGGGAACGCATTTGTGACCATGTTGTGTCTATCCAACATCTAACCACTGAATTGGGTCACTTTGAACTTTGGCCTTGATGCCTGGATGCATCAAATGCTAAAGGAGAGCGAGACGAAGCCAGCTTCCTTCAGCCAATTGTTGTTCCTGCTCCGTCTCTCGGCTGCGATTTTATCGCAGCAACACGCCAAAGTGCAGGGGATCAAAGTTAAATTGCCCGGCCATCGGAGTTATCGCTGCCTAGGTGCTAACTCTACAAGACCGGGCATGACGTTGCCGGCGATAGCTTCGACTTGGCGTTGTTCGGTGTCTATAATTTATGATTTCATTAAAACAGCAGCCAGTTGTTATCTGTAAACGAATCTATGGCAAGCTCCATTGGCCCGCAAATGGGCCAGCAACGTGCAAACAGCAAAAGTAATTTTTCTTCTGACTTATAATTGTGGCCGGAGCGGAAATCTGTTCGCAGCTTTTGCCGGCACTTGGACTGGACCCGGCCGTTTTCGATGGTTTCTAGGCCACACTAATTATTGCTATTTAGAATCAGGACCAATGTCGAGGCGGTGGGGCAGGAAGACTGGCTGAGTGACGGGCGCATCATCATGATGCAGTGCAACCAAAGAAAATGCAATCATGGCCGCTGGCTCACGTATTCTGTGTTACGCTCGAACATTAACAACGGCAACAACAACTGCAGCTACAGAACCAAACAAACGTTTTTTCGTGCTGCAGCCACCACCACCACCGCGGCCTGTGGCTGCAACTTCAGTCGTTCGCTCCATGTTGCAGTCTGCCATGACCATTCCCCACTCGAAGGGGAAGGAGGCGTACGTACGGCATTGGCCATCGTGCGGGCGTTTGATTAGGCTAAGCAGTCCTCGTGGAATCGCACTGGGAAGTGCACAATCGATGGCTCTTGATTGCTGATTATATAGTTGGTTACAACTTTATAGCAATGGAAAGGCCATTGAAGGCTATCTTTGGTTGCTGCAAAGTGCGAACAATTTAATAAGGAATGCGGAATGCAAACTGATTTTGGTTAGATAACATTGGGTGCTGTTTAAATGGCTTTAGAGTATTTTGGAAGTAAACTGTGGGATAAGAGAAGCTAACGTAACGTTGTACCTACTTTATGCGACAGACTGCGACTTAAGCATAACTACCAAAAAGTTTTCCACCTTGGAAACATCGTATGATACATCTGCTGTGCCTTTCCTCAAGCAACAGTTGTCGATAGATGCAAGTTTATATTATGGTAGATATTGGTACACAAATACGTAGAAAGAACACTTGAAATTTAAATGATAAATCAGGTGCGGCTCAATATAAGAATATACCAGCAGAGACCGTCAGTTCAAACTGAACATGCACTTAGATAAAAAAAATCGAATGACATTTTGGTTGTCATATATGTATATCGCTCTTCAAATTCAGAGGCCAAAGTAGATGAAAGACTGGACTACAAGTCTGTGGTGTCTCATGTGTCGAACATTGTAAAGGCTGCCTAAGTATGAAAATAATTCACTTATACACAAAATTCTTATTATAAATATCCCGAAATGCTTGATTTTAGATCATACGAATTAACGTGTATACTGATATCACGTATAAACATATTCAAATCAGGTCATTGAACTGAACAGGTTCGAACACGGAATTCCGACTTTTATTTTACTGTGAACCGAACCTTGAACCGACCTATTTCAACAAAAAGAGTAGATATCAGAAATATGACCTTTTGCCCGAAAAAAAAGCGAACGAAAACGAATTACGAACGAACGAACGAACGCTGTTTATTCGTTCTTAAATTTTCAAGAAATCAAGCTAAATTCGTTCTCAGTATAGTGTTTTTAGGCATAAGGAGCGAGGTAAAGAAACAGCGTTGAACTCGCTCTCTCAGTTTTGTTTTTTTTGGGAGACGGGTGTGTGGGGAAGCTATCGGGCGGAGGGCGCAATCGATTTTTGCAGTCAAATTGCTTTGGAACTCCCAACCGTTTATGGCATTGCTGGCATGAAGAGACGGCTGTTCGACTGACAGTTGACAGGCAAAGACTGATGCTGTTTTGAGGTGTTGTGTTTTCCTCGAACCGCCTAAAACTTGCTACATGGTTTAACAATAAATTTTTTATGAAATAAGTTTCAACAAAAAAATGGTTTTAATTGTTGTATGACTGGAATCTGTGTAGCTCTTAAATTAAGAGTCAACGATCTTACTTTTGAATCTGATGAGCTCTTGATAATAGAAAGAACATTCTCGGGTTTGGACGATATGCTCTTGATTTAAGATTGAGCAATCTTGAATTTAAGTATGTTTAGCACTTGATTTAAGAACTATTCTGCATGATTTTAGAATGATTTGTGCTTGGATTAAGTATTAAAGCTCTTGGAGACGGAATCAAAAATACAAACTTGGTTCAAAAATTGTCATTCAAATCGAACTTCTGACAACGAACATTCTCGATCCAAGTATGAAATTCTCTATTTTTTCTCCGAGTGTGCGACTGACTCCTAATATGGGCAGGATAGTGAAATAAGAAATCTAGAAAAACGTTTCAAACTTCTCCACCCATAATAGCTTCTAATTTTCTCAAAAGCCAAAAGAGCAAAAATCACTTGATGTGAGGTCTGCTGATCATGATATTGCAGATCAAAAGGAGATTCCATGTGAGATTATATATTTTCACAAATTTCGCCACCAGTGGGAGCATAGGTTCGTTCTGTAATACGGAAATTGGTTTGGCTAGAAGATTAACTATTACCCTTTCATTCGATTTCCTGTATTCTGCATTTCTTCTTCTGCAATTTCAAATAATCCGACTCTTAGGGCCGATTTCTAATCATCTAGATAACTGATTACAGAAAAAAATACAATTAACCCCTTATTCTTATTCCTACTAAAATTCGAAAAGTGTTTTAGCAAAATGCCGCATTCACTTGCTCCATGCTAATTAATATAGTTGGATGTCCGACAGTCAACCAGACTCTTTCGCCAAAACAGTATTTCATATCCAATTTTCATTATATCAGCGAACATTTCTTACTCTATTTGCAACTGTGAGAAACACTGACAACTATTTCACACATCCGCTGATGCCGCTGGCGTTTTACCATAAAGCAAAGTTAAGAAAAAAAAAACCTGCCGCATCTCCTCATCATATAGAACCCCCTGCCATTTCTACTGATCATATAAAAAAAACAACCACCACTCTTGGCCATTATAACTGTATGAGAGACTCAAACCTGTCGCCCCAGAGGCCAGCTCCATTAAGCGCCCCAAAGTTGTTTGGCAAAAAAAGTGTCATAATCACCTCGTTATTGGGGCGGAGAGGCAAGGCAAGGCGAGGATGTCACATAATTACAAAAAAAAGAAGAAACTTACTCGCATTCACCAGGTCGATCACATTTGCCATAGGCGGGATCACAGCCCGGTTTGCAAATGGCCTCTTCGCAGTTGACGCCCTGCCAGCCATTTAGACAGAGCTTCTGACCCTCGGAGCCACAAGCATAGTGACCAAACTGATCGTCCCGGGGCCGGCAGAAGGTCGTGCAGGTCGTGTTGTAGTAGGTAACGGCGCATTGCACCCGGACGCGGTAGGTGATGCGAGCATTGCGGCCAATGTGGTCCAGGGTCTTCCATTCCGGTGACGGGAGTATCACGCCCGAGTATGATGTTTCTTCAATTAACCTTTCCGCATCTGCATTCCAATTGTTGGCGACGACGACGATGGTGGCATCAACGTTGGCGTTCCACGGAACAGTAACATGAATGGAGAGAGGGAGGAGAACACAATGCATCAGCTACTGCTAGGCTAATTAAGCCAACCAAACAACAACGAGCCATGTCTGGCTATTGCCACCGCACTTACCTGGATAGGATGTGTTGTACATATCCAACGCCTGCAAGATCAGCGTAAACGACTTCTGTAATTGAAGAAAAAAGGCATCTTTAGTTGGGGCCCACTTGCAGTTTGACTTTGTGTTGACGCTAATGGACAGTTTAATCTCAAGTTGCTTCGATGCAAATGAAGACAAGACGCCGACGAGGAGCAAACAAACACTTTAATTTCACGCAAAACAGAAAACAAAACAAAGCTCAACGACTTTCTAAACAACAGACAGAGATGGAGGCAGCCAGTCAGTCAGGCATTTGGTTTCTCCCCATTTCTGCATGCGCCTATAAAAATTGAGCAGCCGTAGAAGATTTCTTGTTGGGCAAAAAGCAATTAAACGATGTCGCCGCTGGATGCCAGGAAATGCTCATTTAGCAGAAGGAGGAGTCACTCACAGTCTCCGGCTTGTTTCCCATAATAATTGCCTGGGCGACGCGACACTAAATCAGTCCAAAAACCAGACGGATGATGACAACAGCTTGACACAGTTTACAAATCTATCCATAACCCAAGCCGGCCAGCAGTAACCGGCTCGAATATCAATTTAGATTCCCTTTCCGGACGCAACGGCAACAGCCCAGAAATCTTATTTGTTTTGTGGCACATGGCAAAATGACAGCGGAAGTTTTTCAATTTAAAAATGGCGTTGCATTTGGTTTTGGATTACACCGGACAGAGACACGCGCCATTGAGAGCTATCAAATGGTGTTTAGATGAGCCAAAGAGTCAACATTATGATGATATAACATTATGATAGAACTTATGGTTCAGTCACTATTGAACCGTTGGCTATGCCGCTACCTTGCTAATTGCAAAAGGAATAGGACCAGGGCTAGTTCAGGCCTTGTCTTAGTGACTAGTGACAGGCTCGTTTTGATCTCTTTTGAACTTCGTCACAAAACAAACATACTTTCCAATGTTAGTAAGCATAAAGTTCCTGACATTTTTTTTCTTGGTCCTCCAAGCCGGATCTGCCGGGCATCTACCCATTAAAGAAATGCAGTTGGTTTCAGCGACTGAATGCAGATTTAACGACTATTGTGGTGGTGAGTGTCGGGTGTGTGACAAAGCCACAACCACATGCTCAAAGAGCCCCCTTCTGATCGATAACCACTCCAGACTTCTCGGTTCAGCTTCTAACTTGTTCACACTGCACTGTGGCTACAGTGGTAATTGACAATGGATGCATTCGGCTTGAAGGATCGGAAACCAAATAAAAATCTCAAGGCACTTCAAACGATACAATATCTGTTTTTAGTTAGTTATCAGTAGATCCCACAAATTCGCAGGAGAAATAATCAAGTCCCTGATTGACATTGGAAGATAAGGCAGACTGACTTCAAGTACTAGATAAAAATCTAAACTAGGCTTTCTTGCCAGATCCCCCTGTTAGAGTAATACTTAGAGATGGTACCACGAGGATAACACTGAATTTAGTGAAAATATCTGATAATCTCTATGGGACCGGTTCGATAATGTATACAGTAAATAAAGTCAAAGAAATCCGGGACTAAATCAATCCCAAACGATGCCAAAAGTCAGTCAATCCCGGAATTGTTGTCATGACCTCTACTTAAGCTCAGGAGAGCTTGTTTTAAGCTCGACATAGGCTTGAATCAATCACACACAGGATTGATTCGCCTTGGTCGCTAAGTTGGATCAAATCAAAATGACAGATATTGATTTCAGCTTGAAATTATCACTTTATTTAATATTAAATTTTCAAACTTCATTCAATTCGAAGAGGGATTACTCCAAAAATTACCTCGATATTTAAACCTAATGGTTACCCCCAAAAACAGTTTCCCACAAAAGTCCATCTCATTTTTTTATGACCCTTTTTGACTTACAAAAAAAAACCGAGCAAAGTTCTTGCCGGTTAGAGGTCATTAGTTGTTCGCATACCCCGTTTCTATCTTTAATAGACTTTAGCTTCCTCCTGATGCGAGCAGTGCTATGACTGTTTGGGAATTTCAAGGCATCATGAGTGCAAAAATCAACAGAAAATACTAAACGCTAAGTTGATAAAAGAGTTTTAGTATGAATGACTACCAGGGAACTGCAAAAATCACTTTTTTCTTGATATCATCATACACAAAATTTTCCACTCACAACTAATCAATCAACAAAGCATGCTGTTGAGTTTACTCGTAATCATACCAGAGAACGCTTCAATAAGTTGAGTATCAGCGTATGAGCCGACAATGATTGTGTTCATTTATTCACTCAATAAAACCCAGCCTTGAGCAAAATACACATCATTTCGACAACAGCTTCGTGCGGTTGAGCGAATTTGAACTGATTGAATATGCTTGCACGTAAATCGGCTATCTTGTTCACCAATACAAACTCAGTTTTCTGTTCTCTCCGTTCGGGAAGCCAAGCTTAAAATGGCAAAGCAAACTTGCTCTCTTTCTCATCCATCTGTGTCGGCAGTACAGTGAGCATAAGCAATAACTCATACGAGGTAATGAACGCACATTCGTTATTCAGTCAAACGAACAAACACCAGAATCGAGCGGAGTGAAGATGAGTGAGCAAGATGAACGTTTGAACGCAAAGACATGTTGATTCGGGTGTTGATTATAAATGAACTTCACCCGAAGCCGTTCTCTGATGTGCCCCCATTATTCCCTAAAGTATTGGTAAAAGAGATTTTCTTGCACTCGGTTTCAGTCGTTAAGACATAGGACATCCTTGCTTAATTCAATATCGAGTCAGGCTTATTTGACTTTCAAATACGGATCCGAGATAGTTAAGTTAACGATTTGGCAAGCTCATTGCAGCAGGGTGCATCAAGGCTCCCTCATCAGCAAGCAATTCATACACAGAAAATCGAGTGTAAAGTGTACTTTACAAGTTCCATTCATTAACTATTCTAAAATACTGTGTGTGGGTTTTATTATGATTTACCAGCAATGGGCAGGCATAAACTACAAGATGCTAGAGCTTAGTGTTTTTCTGGCCCCTTTTAATGATCACACTAGACATCAAAGTCCAGTATTTTGAAAGGTTGGTGGTAATTCTAAATGAGGTGTGAGTCTGTTTAAAAAAAAAAATGGTCCTAAGTGTTTTGGTAATTTTACTGTGTACTAAAGCTACATTAATCATTGCTAAAGTATGTCAAGATGCAAAGAAGAACGCATCTCCGTTAAGTATTTATATTCTTGATCAGCATCAACAGTTGAGACGATATAGACATGTTTTGGGTCGCTTGAGCTAAAAGTTGCTTAAAATGCATACTCTAAACTTTTTGGGCTTTTGGGAAAATTTTCGTTTGTTTTGACTCAATTCGATTTAAAATACATTATTCCAAATATTTCTAAGATTTTTTTGAGCGAAGATATAGTATTTGGAATACATGTATTTCATTCATTTGACCGCACTTCTATTCCAATTTCATCTATTTCAGAATTCCTCTTCTAAGTTCCGCACTTAGCTGCCGACAACTACCTTGAACATCTCTGATAAAGATCCGCACATTCAATAACATTTCCTGCTTTCATTTAGCTAAAATCAAGTAGCAATTATGCAGACATTTCTCTGGCTTTCAATTGGCCACTGAAATGTTTACACAATTGTCAAGAACCTCAACCTCTTAAGCCACTTTTTGCTTGTGGCTTTCTTTTATCAATGACATTGGAACAATATAAAACATTTTTTTTTACTTCCAGTCGATTTGAAGAAGCACCACCTGGCTCTGGCTTCAAACATTCATAAAAAGTGGAACAAGAGGCAAACCAAATTCCACTTGAGAATTTTCAATGGTTGCGCACGCGCACTTTAGAGTTCACCATTCGAATGAAAAATATTGTCAAGTGAAATTCGTTGGGGATTTTTACTTTTATTTTATTTTGGATGGGGCCCTAGATGAAGTATTTGACAGTTACATTGAAGCAGCCTTGATGATGTTGTGATGTATGTAGTTGCTGCTTCAACTGGTTGAAGTATTTCCATAAGTCATGTTTATAAGTTTTTTAACATGCCATTCACTCAATCAACAAAAAGTTGAATTATAAAAAAAAGAAGTCATTCAATAAAAAGTGGGACAATTGCGACGCATCAGCCAAAGTAACAGCAACTTGGCATATCGGCAGCTCAAAATAGGTTTTTATTTTATTTTATTTAGTTTTTTTTTTGAAGATTTCGTGATTTTGTGAAAGGCTTCTTGAGTCTGTCTGCAAATATGCAGAATTTGCCAACGCCAGCTCACCGTCAGGGCAAACATTTGCCAGGTTTCGTTTCACACACACACACACACACACACTCACATACTCATATATGAGCTGCAGGCCACAGCCAGCAAAAAGATTAAAGCGAAACCAAAGCGAAGCGTAACGTATCGCCATCGCCATCGGGACAAGCGCGACAAGGTAATGTTCCCACGAAACAGGTTGTCCGCACTTCAGGCCACGACACTGCGCCGGCTCAGACACAGAACCCCAGGCCCCAAGCCCAGGCCCAAGCCAAGACCAAGACCAAGACTCGACTCTGACGCATGCTCCGACTTCGCTTAATGTAAACGACGGCGCATGCGCATGCCGACGTCGATTTCGACTTCGATGCTGCCATTAGTATTAGTTTGGGCTGTGGCTGCGACTCCGTGTAATTGTTAACCAAGTTAGTTTTGTACATTTTCCAAAAGGCAACACGAATTTAATTCAACCGTCAACTACGCCCAGACAAGTTACATTTTGGTCGGAGTTTATGTTCTCGCATGGGCCACGTTTGTTGTTTTTGTTTTTTTTTGGGCAGTCATAAGCCCGCATTATGCTCACTTAATTAACCAAAAGCGGCTTAAGAAACCCCAGAAAAAAAGAAATAAAACATCAGTTTTAATTGCTTTTTTTTTAGCTACTGCCGTCTGAGCATCTTTTGATACCCTTGCATTAGGGCAACATTAAATTGGTCTGCTTTTTGTGGAGCATAGATAAAAGCTATGCCCAAGCAGTGGTTGTGGTTGTTGTTGTTTGACAAATGCACTTCCATAAGCAACGTATAGCAAAGCACACTGAGCTGCAGTACCGGTTCGGTTCAGTCTTTCATGAACCGAACCTTATAAATATAATAATTTGGGGGCATCCCTCAAAATTGATCCATGAAATTTTTATATGAATCTGTAGAGTATATAAACTTCGAGTCTGTCGAAGCAGGCTGTATTTTTTTCTCTTTCCTTTTAGGGGAGTAAGCGGCTTTCTGTTTTGTTTAGGTGCCAGTTTGTGATTTATCTTCACGCATTCTTTGACCGAGATGAGTCAACATTTTATGAAACCAAAGCAACGCAACTGGACTTTTCGGCTACCGGAAACAGTTGAAACAGTTTAACTTGTGGTAGTGTAGTCTCCTCCATTTTCTTGTTATCAGTGCAGCAACTCGACACTGGCACGGGACACAAGTACTCAGCTCTGACGCCTGTGGTCCCCCTTTTATCGCTTGCCAGGCGGAACCATTTGCTATCAAGAGAGCTCGTGCCAAAAGCGTGCGTCGGCCTTGCGGTCTTAGAGAAAGACAGCGAAAAGGGAGAGAGAGAGGGGAGGGGCATTACGCCAACTTACCGTCCAGCGAAACGTGAAGGGCAACACAATGGCTCCCACGCCCGGATCACTTAGCACAAAACTGGAGCCACCCAGAATTTTAGTGGTCGCATTGCCAAATGAGCAGCCAGTTGATATGCTGGCACCCTGCTCGGTGGTCTGGTACTCCTTTAGGCATAAGCGAAACGCCGTTGTGCATGGTGAGCAACCTGAAACGAAAAGGGAATACAGAATATACAGATTAGTGATGTGAGTTCATTTTAAAAAATTAACCAAAAATTCA
The DNA here is from genome assembly GCA_035044985.1 of Lordiphosa fenestrarum. Lineage (NCBI taxonomy): Eukaryota > Metazoa > Arthropoda > Insecta > Diptera > Drosophilidae > Lordiphosa > Lordiphosa fenestrarum. The sequence continues at coordinate 29,286 of JAWNNO010002602.1, read as the reverse complement.
AACGTGCTGATAGCACGAAAGCAGCAATAGCCTTGACCGCCATTTTATGTGAGACTGATAAGAATTTTGACATATTAAGTCAGTTATTCAACAATGAGGCCTTGGAACTGTCTTTTGGAAGTAATAATAATGCATGTGCTATTGAATAGGCCACATACAATCTATAGGTTGTAGTCCTTATTACAGTCCCACAGACAATATCAAGTTCCAGTCTGGAAACTGGAAACGCTGCTTGATGAATGCATCGAATCCGGGAATTTGGTTCTTTACTTTTTTGATAGTTTATAAAAATTCCAAACTATAATAATTATATCCAATGTTCCATACTTCGTGAAATGATAACACAAGTCACCTAAAAACATGAAAGCAAAGCCAACTTCGCCGTAGTCTTAACACATTTGAAACCGATCGTTCCTCTGGCAGCTACAAGATATAGTCCGATCTGGGCGTTTCCTACTTGTGAAGGGTTTGTGGTGTTACTAGATAATTTATGTGTGCTTAACATGATTTGCTTTTCGAAATGGTCCATCAGCTGTGGCATCGGCATGCCTGTTTGTACCCTTACTAGTTGGTTTTTGTGGGGACCCTTTAAATGTGTCTACATTAATAGAGTTTTGAGCTAAAAGTAACTTATAATTCATATTTCAACCCATTAATGGACCAACAATCGTTTGAAATCTCTTTTAAACTCATTAGAACGGAAAGCGAATTTGGGAAAACCACAAAAAGTGGCGACCGAATGCGCCTGCGACTGTTATCGGGCCAAATAAGAAGAATCAGATACTTATTAGTTTTAAACTAAAATATTCCAAACAATTCTGCGATGGTTTAAAGCAAACATATCCCGTTTTAAATACATGTGTTCAAAATTATTGTATGGCTTACTGCCCAAAAATAGGCTATGCAAAATCACTACAGTTCGCTGGTCAAGTGAATTGAATTGTTATGCAAATTTTCAACAGCATTCCTTGCATTTCTATGGGCTGTCTTTATTAACACATGTTCTCAAAATGGTATATCTAAGTTGAAAAAAAATCTTGGAAACAGATGGGATAGTTTATTTTAAAGCTGAGAAATAAGAAAATATTAAGGATGAGCAAAAAATAAGATTTTAATCAAATGTTGAATCGAATTGGACCGAACAAAGCTGAACCGAAAATGCTAAGCTAATATTTAACTGACTTTTGAAGACTTGGGCTGTTCCTTAGCAATGCCGGATTGATGTCGCGTTAATGAACGATTTGTCAATTTGTTGGAGTCGAAGTCAAATCGCATGCTAACGGGCTAGGAGATAAAGTTTTCAAGGGTCTACATTCAGGTTCGTGAATGAAATAGATGGTTCGGGGTATTTTGTGGGAATACTGTGTGTACTTCGTATACTAAATGTTATCTTGTCTGCCAAGAAAGCATAATCAGTCCAATAATATACTGATTTCGAGGTGAAATCGTTTTGGAGCAAGTCCAAATTTAAGATTTGTATTAATATTTTAAAGCTATTCAATTGTTTTCTAATAATTCGCATTCTTGATTAAAGAAATTGTATTCCTGGAGTTATAGATCTTTCAAATTATATCAAATATTGTGATCTTGGCTGTGAAGTTGGCTTTATTAAAAAAATAGTATTTCAGATATGATCTTTCAACTCACATTCAAACCAACGACTTCGAGTAATCAAAAAAAAAATTCCGATGGCCTTAAGCCGCATAACCAATTAGAGCAAAAAAACGATAATTTATTAGTTGATTGCTTATTTGAATTACTAAGCTATTTGACCTAAGAAAATATAAATAAGAAAGTCGACCAAACCCGTAACGGAATACTCTGTGTTTGCCCAATTTTGTTTATAGCGTGTTATTTTCTTAAGAAATTTATTATGCGACATTTCTAATGTTTACTAAGTGAGTTTAGCAGGCTCGTGATCCTGAAAAGTTGCGTTGGTTCACAACTATAAACAACTTATGCATTTAAACACCAAAAACAACTGCTTGCCTATTCAGTAGTGTTTCATGAATTTCCCAGTTGTTATGTTTTGTTGATAACTTTTAATTATGGCGCCATAAACTGTGCGTAGTTCTGTCTATTATACGGGGTATATGTACAGTGTGTATTATCGTATAGCCCGACCATCTTTCATCTGATCGTTTTCAAACTTGGTGGATCGATAAACTACGAGGATTACTTTACATGTCTAGGGTCCTTACAAGCTACACAGTCAAAAAATGTTTGAGATAAGAGGTTTTTAATTAAAACTGACTTTAATTTTGTTTTCGAAATAGTTATACCAAAAGTTAATTAACACCAAGTAAAACTGACAAACAGATCTGAGCAATTTATGATCCCTTGCACATTGAAACATCAAATTATTGGTTCTTTCTCTCTCAAGAAATTTGATAATATTAAATTCTAGATCTTTAATTGTTGAAACTTACCCGTCGTCTTGGTGGCCCTTAATTCGGCTGGCACGCCGCAGCAATAGCCGCTTAGTAGATGGCTGTTGGTATTTGAGATTTCTAATATTTCCAGCTCGAAGTTACCAGCTGCGGATATCTGTAAACAAGAATCGAAAGGTACATCATCAAATTCCAAATCGTTCAAATCAATCATGGGCCCATAACGAAGACCAACAAAACCGAATCCCCCCGCATATCAAATAATATGCCCAACGTTCGCTCGTTGTAAAAAGCTAATAAGCCACCTAGGGCGCTCTGATTGGGCTACGCCAGAGGTTTTAATTAAAAAACACGAGGAAAAGAAAATCAGAAAAGAAATAGTTTATGGGGTTTAGTGTTGTTTTTGTTTTCGTTATTTTTTTTTTGGTAGGCAAATGAAAGGAGTGTCGAGAGGGCGGGGGCTATTGATAAATCTACCGACAAATGAAACATGAAAATAATGAGAAAAATACAGCACAAAGCGCCTTAACGGTACACTCTTAACTAAGTCCAGTTGGGATGCTGTCCGGCTCACTTAATCAAACTAGATATCCAACAGTTTTGGATAATTTAGAATGCTTTTGTTTGGCCAAATGGAAGCGGCAACCAGCCATAAAATTAATAATACATTAGATCGACCGGTTGCAACTTTCTGCCTAAGAAATGGCACATAAAATTTAACTATTCTGTGGGTAATCGCTGCTCATAACTTTGCCAGACTCTGTGGCAACGGGCACCAGCCACAGCCCAGGCCTCAGGCCTCGTACTTTGTAGCCCCAGCTTACTTCTTGGGAAAATATGCTAATGAAAACTTTTAACTGGCTGACTTTAACTCCAACTTTAATGGTTTCATATTTCACAAAATTTATGGTCAGGTGTCGTCGGCTTTTGGTAGCTCTTTGGCAGCGTTGATAAGTTTATTAGAAATAAATTGCAATTTAGCCTTGAGGCTGCTGCCTGGAGGCAGGCTAACGGCAGGAGCCGGTGCACCTGTGCCAGAAAAGAGAGAAGGAAAAAAAACAAGTTGAAGCCGCCTGCATGCATCGTTGATCATGCCATAGATCAATCAATGCAACTCTTCAGCCTGTCTGTCGGTTGGTCTTTTTCTGTATTTTGTGAGTTCTTTTTATTTTGTTAGCGTTTTCTTGTGATTTCCTTTTGTTTGGTCAGTGCCCCAGCTTGGGGGCCCAGTTGATTGGATTCTTGATCGAACAAACCGGTTCCACTGCCTGACTGACTGACTGACTGCTCGCCTGCTTACTATTTATTTATCGCATTTCTTTCTCTTCATTCATGAGGCAAGCCGAGAGGCAAGTGCAGCTGCCTGCATCTGCTTATATTCGAGACAAACTTTTGACGTAATCAATTCGATTAGATAAAGTCCATGAAATGTTCACAAAAAAAAAAAACAGAAATTAGTAATGCGGCGCCAACAGTTCCAATTCCCCTTAATGAAGCTGCCGACAGTTCCGAAGTTCCTGTGTGCCGAAGTTTTAATACACTTGCTAAATGCTTGATCCAAATGATCTTTAAAATATCAGATTCTGCCTAAATTTAGATTAATTAAGAATAGTTAAAAAGTTTAAGAACGTTAACCAAAACTACTTATTTTGCACGATCGTTCCCATAGCAGCTGTAGGATATAATCTTCTCAAGATATTTGAATATAGAATCAGAAATATACACACAAATGAAGTCGATAAGCTAATGTACTTCTTGTTAGTGAATTAAAATTGATGTGAAATTAAGTTTTAATTAAATTTCGTGCGGTTTCTGGCAACTGCAAATCGTTTTGTTGATGCTTCAATATCAACAACAATTACAACAAAAGCAGCAGCAACAACAAACAAACCGATCGTGGGATCCCATTTTGCCAACTCATTTCAATGCCTTTCGAAATATTTATTTATGGAATATCTCTGTTGGCTGCCGCAGTTGCCAGTTTAATACGCAGCTTATGATCAATAAATGTCAGATATTACGAGCATGTCCAGAGAGCTTGAGCCTTTTGTGCGCATGCCAGAGGAGGATGCCACACCAAACTGGGTTAATTCGCCCCTGGACGTGGGCTGTCCGCTGATGATCAGCATTTCCTTGGAAAAAACACAAAAAATTAAACAACAACCAAAATACTTAACTTTTATTTACTTAATTAACAACTAAATAGTTGCTGCAGCCAATCTCCGACCCAGCTCAATGACCATTTAGGTAACCATTTCTCATGTTGTTGGACCGCTGCCGGCGACTTTTATCGCCTCGCTTACCCTAAATCAATGCACTCCAAGCCGCAGATAAATGCGTGTAATCAATTTGATTGCCCCAGGTCTTGGGATAGTCTTGGGTCTAATGCCCGAATCCGAATCCGCTTGGTTCTTTGGCTTCTTGCGTATTAATCAAATCGTTGTTGTTGCCGTCTCTGTTTTTTTTTCTGGGACTGCAGCAACGATTAATTTTATGTATTTTCGAGCCGTTGCTGCCGCTGCTTTTGCCTGTTTGTGTGTTTAATTACCTCACAGGCATCTCCACTGGCATCTCAATACATGTTTAGGCACTTTGTGTAACACTTTATGATGTCTACGCCCAAAAAAAAAACCTTGGCCAGGGACTACCGTTGCTTGGTGGGAACTAGCCAACGAAAGATGCTTTGAGCGATAGCTTGTTAAATATCCGAGGGGGGGCTTGGGTGATCACTTTCTAAGGAAGGGGTTGCGAGATTGGATACACGATAGGAAGTCCGTTTAGTTTATTAGTTGGAAATGACCCAGAACTCAATTAAACATAAATCAGCCAATTTGAAAGTCAATACTCAAAAGGGTCTTTAAATGTGACCTAGGACTTTACGGTATTGTTTATTTGTTTTTAAAAGGAAAGTTGGGGTGGCTGTGGATTGTAGTGAATGAGAGCTTGTGTAGGTAGCCATAAAAAGCATCTAAATCTTTGCTAACCCAATGGAATAAGAGAAGCTTGGCTTTGGCCCTTTTGTGGAACACACGAAACTTTTTGGGTTGGAGTTCAAGAAGCAGGTTCAGAAGGTTGCTGAACCCAAGTTCAGGATCAATTCGAGGTTCGCGAATTATTTTGTTACCGCAGCGGTACATTGTACATAAGAAAAACATTCCGAATAATGTCCGTTAAGTTTCCAAAAAAATAGTTGAAGAAAACATGAAAAATGCTAATAAACAATTGCTTTTCAATTAGCCAAGACGAGCCGAACCCCTTTTTTGTACTTTTTATACCCTTGCAAAGGGTATTATAATTTTGCCCAGAAGTTTGCAACGCATAGAAATATTCATTTCCGACCCCATAAACTATATATATTCTTGATCAGGGTGACGAGCTGAGTCGATTGAGCTTTGTCCGTCCGTCTGTCCGTCTGTCTGTTTCTACGCGAACTAGTCTCTCAGTTTTAAAGCCATCGAGCTGAAATTGTGGTCGGAACCGACCGGATCGGATGACTATATCTCATAGCTCCCATAGGAACAATCGGTCGGAAAACTAGTTTTAGTATGAAAAACTTTTTTCTTTTAAATGGAAACGACTTCAAAATTTTGTAATCGTAGGTTTTATATGTTTTTTTTATAATTCTAGCAAGTTTTATCAAAATCGGACAACTATATGGTATAGCTGCCATACAAAAGATATGTCTAAAAAACAGTCTTAGTGAGAAAAACTTTTTTGTTTTTAATGGTAGCATCATGTAATTTTGTATTTGTTTGTTTCTTGTGCTTTTACACAATTCTACAAGTTTTTGTCCAAATCGGATGACTATATCATATAGCTCCCATACGAACGATCGTTCGGAAAATGGGAAAAAAGTATTTTTTGAAAATATTTAAGCGAGCACTTGCAAGGGTATAAAAAATTCGGCACAGACGAAGTTAGCTTAGCTTTCTCGTTTTTTGTTCCAGTACAGGTACAGGTAAGGGCTCTTTAAAGTGTTCTGCTCTGACTCGGATTCGGATCGATTCAAGTCCGAACCGGATTGAAGTCCTGTTTTAAATTACCTAAATCAAAAGTTTGTCAAGTTGAGAGCTGTCAGTCTATGACTAATATCGAAGCAAGTTTATGCAAGCAAGTTTTTACTTCGGCATACGGAAAATGGTCAACTTTTTTATTTCTGACCTATGCTTTTGTGACCAGATTGAAATTTTTGTATCAACATCCTGTCAACTGTTCAAAAATTATCTCATGAAAAACAAATAGCTAGAGATAATTTTCCAACAATGATTTCTTCTTATTTTACCTACACAGAGTAAAACAAGGATATAAGAAGGGATCCATTGTATGATTTCCCGTAGAGATTTGGACTGAATATGTCTTAAATATTTTTTCAATCATCCAACGGAGCTGAAACTCATCCAAAGGATTTGAAAAATTATCATCCTTTGGATGACTTTTAGAACCGTTGGATGATTTAAAGGATATAATCAACATATCTAGTCCAAATGACTCTTTATTGGATCTGCTTATTTTCTGTGTACCTGGCAGGTGGACATATTTTGAGGCGTTAGCTGCTGCCATACATGTGTGAACACCTGCCAGTGTAGTGCCAGCAGACTGGTGCCATATATGGTCACAAAAAGCTGTCAATATTCTCATGTATTTTACTCAGTCTGATCAGACTGCCACAGTATTGGTCATACAAATACAAAACGACTCAAATCTAACAAAAATGTTTCCTGCATAGAGCACTTCTAAGCAAATGGTTGACTGTTTTTTTCAGAACATATCGCCACTTATCCATTTTAAATCAACAGAATATGATAAATTGAAGTCAACCAACCGCCAGATAAGGTTCATCTTTAATCTCACTAAAGCTTAAATAATGTATTAATGGGTTATTCCAATGGCACCTCTCACTTTGATACCAATATTGTAAGCCCTTTTTTCTGAGTGAAAAGAAATGGACAAAGTGATTATAGACAACTAGAAGTTCCCAGTAAGATTGTGCTAAAAGATGTCTAACTATGAAATAGGCGGATGGAAGCATCTCCGACATCATAAAGTAAATATATTGATCACCATTAACAGCCGAGTCTATTTAACCAGGTTCGTCGGTTCGTGGAGTCGGAGATGCTTTGAAGAACTTCCTGGTCCTATCTTTAGTAGGCTTTTTGTTCTCCATACAATTATAATTTGCTTGTCTGTTTCTACGCAAACTGGTTAGTCTCACTGTTTTGAATGTATCGCGCTGGAATTTTGTACACAATCATCTTTCTACTGCATGCTGCAGTATCCGGAACCGTTCGGATCGGATCGGTCGGCAGAGTAGTTTTAGTGCGAAAAACTTTGTTGTTGTCAATGGAAACGTCTCAATACTTCATTTTAATTGGACTACTATGTTTTTTTTTCCGATATTCAAAATTTTTTTAAAGGAACTCGAACCATTGGATGTTAAAACTGCCATATAAAAAGATAGGTCTAAAACAAGGGTGCCCAACAGTACCTTATGTTCGCGCAGTCACTAACACAAGTAAGAAAGTGTGTATGCCTCTCTCTGTGTGATGCTCACTATTGTATTGTTGTTGCCTTCAATTTCCCAAGAGGCATGTGAGAAGAAGAGAGCCCTATATGCTCGGAAATCGCTTTTCGCGAAACAACAACACATGCGCATGAAGCGTATAGAGCGCGGGCTCCCTTCGTCTGAGAAATAGTCCTAGTAATCAAAACTTTTTGGTTTTTAACCCACACAGAGAAAAAAAGAATATTGAAAAATCCATTTGGAATCCATTTGGAGTAGATATGCTAAAATTTTCATCCAACGGAGCTGAAAATCATCCGAAGGATATGAAAAATATATATTTTTCTACCAAAAAAGGATACTTAAAACAATCCATTCCAATTGAATATTTTAGGATATTTTTTTCTGTGTAGTTCCACAGATTTAGTCAAATTGATTGCTTTTATTGTTAACGCTCCTAAGATCGGCAATAAATAATGTTGTATGCTCGGAAAGTTATCTACAAAATTTGATAAAAACTGAATGACTATATCATAAGGCTGCCAAGTTTTGCAATCATTTGGACATTCACCCAGAGGAAGTTTGATTGGCGCTGTCGATGGGTAAAAAACATTATAATTTACTTGAATTGATTTTCAATAGTTTCAGAATGATCCTATCAATGTAATAATGATATGGTATATACTCTCTACTTGTAGCGCTATTGATCAAAGACAAGAACGATCTATCTATCTACCATAACTTTAGAGAGTACATTAACTTTGCCCAAATCAGTTGGCAAAGTCTTTATATTGACAAGTAAATCATTTGCCAAATGTTTTTCAATTATGCTTTGGCCCCACATAATTGCTTTAAAATTATGCAAATATTTGCAGTAAATCTGTTGGCTCAACAGAAAGATTAATGAATTACTGAATAAATATCCTACAAATTGTCCACTCCAAGTGCGGTCTCTCCAAGGTTTTACCCTCAGCCAACTTAAATGCAAAAAAAAAAGTTTAATTGACTTTGGGTTTTGTTGTTGTTGTTGTTGTATTTTTGGCTAACGAATCGGCAACAGAAACACCCGCATATTTTGCTTAGGGGCCTCTTTTGCATGTGAACCATTTGGCTGTTTTTTGTTGTTGGTTAGTGAATTCTCTGGGTTGGCTTACCTTATGGACTAACAATATTAAAATTAAAGCAATTAAGTTGCAGGCAGACTTTAATGATCGACAATCGTTGATCAGCGATGGCTGAGCTGAAGTTTCCCTTAGCCGTCGCTGAGGTTTTTGCCTTTGCCACGTCGAAGACATTCTCAGGCTGCCGTCTGCTGTCGATGCTGCTGCCGTAGTCGTCGTTGTCGTTGTTGTTGTTGTTGTTGTGGTCGCTGCTGTTGATTTTCGCCGAAAATGTTTTCTAAACATTTTGTACATTCTGTGAGCGATGCTGGTCGGGGATCGTTGCTGAGTGAAGTTTGTTCTTTGATTGGCACAAAAAAATGGAAACTTTTGCTGGGATTTAGTTAGCCCATGTGTGCGGATTTACGGTTTCACAGATTTCACAGACTTTCAATTAGTTGCTGTTGTAGTAATTGTGGCATTTTGCTTAATGTTGTTATCAATAAATATTATTATTATTATTATTGTTATGTATTATTGTTGTTTTCATTCATTTCGCATTTGTTTTGTATACACTTTACACTTCCACTTGATAATGGGCCTTTGTGGTGGCTGTTGTAGTTGTTGCTGCTGCTGCTGTGGCTGCTGTAACAATTGTCAAACAAAATGGAATTGAAACGAGCTGGCAAAGTGCTGGTTGAAAATCTATTTCAATGCTTTTTTTAAGCACGCATCATCAACACTAATTGACACGCATTTGTGGTTGCAACAGCAACAAGTGCCCATCAGCAACAAGTGCTCGGCCGCAACCGCATTTACGTTTTGCCAGAGCAAACCGCATAAACCGCAAAAAGCGGCAACGTGCAGCAAATGCAAATGCAATTCAATTTATGTTAATTCAACGCTGATGTTGCCGCTGGGCTGCAGCCGGTTGCCGTTGCCTTGTCTTTGGCCACACAAAACAATTTGCATCTTGTGCGCATATTAATTTACACATATTTTTCCTCATGCCCACATTACTCATTCTTCGCCCCCCACTCCTTCCATACCCCCCTTTTGGGCTATGGCTGCCTCCCTTTGCCTGATGCTTGGGTGTTAATTGTCCATTTAATTAAGTAATTTGCTTGGAGTCTCTTCGCTCTGAACGAAACGGAAGTCGTTGACTTTGAATCGAAACTGTGCATATGTTTGCCATCCCAAGCTGGAGCTGTGTGTGTGTGTGGAGTTGAAGGCCTGACCGGAAGTGGCTGTTGCAAAGTGGATTGCAGCGGACTTTCGCCAGAGGGGTGCAAGCAAAATGTTATTTTTCAAAACTAACTTGTGGGATGCTCCACTCTATGGGAAGGGTAAGAGGAAGATTTGGTTTAAGGAACATATCTGGTTCCTATTTAGAACTCTTTTCTAAGCAATTATTAAGTTTACTGCTGTGCTAGATGGATTGTAGTACTCGATAAATGAATGATATTACGCACAAGAGTAAGCAATTCTCTTCTCTTGTGTTAGTTCGCTTGAAACAGAGTGAGGCAGAAACGTACAAAACGTGCAAATAAATCCGATCCGATAACGGTTCAAGCATTCACTCCAACCCTTTCAATAGACGGATAATAAATTTCCCTTAGTCAGACCTTTGTGCCCACGAATTTGATTGACAAATAGCCGACTAATCAACAAATGAACTCAGAACTAAGTTAAATCGAACTGTATTAGTAAGAAAAACTACCTAAACTGAAAAACAATAACTTAAGGCTATATTAACTAACATCACTATGAACTAAGACCAAATGGAATTGGGAACTGAATGAACGATTGAATTGTAAGAGTATTTACTGAGAACTGCATGAAACCTAACTAACGAAATATTTAAAGTGCTTGACTATGAGCTAATAACTGCGTGAACGAATAAGAAACTAAACTACATGTCCTATTGAACCATCTAAGTTTTCTCAGTGGGCGAGAGAATCAAGTGCAATTCCTGGCACAACTCCTTTGAATTTCTTACTACAAAAACTTCATAAAGTTTTGCTTCATCCTTTTAATGCCAAGTAAATAATGCTCAAATAATGTCCAACATCCAAATAAAACAAAAGAGTGTAACTGTTTGCTGTATAAGCTTTCATTTCATGTGGAAAACTTCATCTCAAGTTAACTCATTTATCAACTCTATTTCCTCTTAGTAAAATTCGTTGTAAATAGTTGAGTAGTTGACTTAAGTTATTCAGAACTAAACTATTGCAATCAAAATTCTTGCTATAATCTACTCAACTGCCATAGTAATACTTTGTTTCTTAGAAAGCATATTCCCCCGATTTCTGAAGAATTAAAGCTCTTTATAGTTTGTCTCTATCGACTAATTAGATAAGCAGGCCCTTGAGGAAAATGATTCCGACTAATTCATTTGCCATTTTAGAGAACATTCCGTGCAGGCAAGTCTCTCTCTCTCTCTCGGGTTTACCCATTTGGCTTCTGGATTATCTCTGTGTGCTATTATTATTATGTTTATTATCAGGCTTTTAGTTCGTTCTTTATTTATGTCTTTCCCTCTTTCACTTCACAATGTTTCAATTCCATTTGGTCGCTGGCAAACTGCCTGTGTGTGTGGCTTATCAATGGAAGGCGACGCGTCGGCACAGTGGAGACCGAGAGACACATTGTTTGCACTTTTACTTTTTTGAATTAACAAATTTGTATTGCATTGTATTTTTATTTTATTTTGCTTTTAATGTATTGTGTGTAATTGAGCATTATTTCCGCTTGGTCAGCGGGGATTTCTTGATTGTTGCTTTTCGTTAAAAATTTTCTCAGCATTTCGTTTGCCTCCCATTTGTTGTAATCAGCCAAAAGCAATTAAATTGTAACATTCAACACTTTCACATGGCACTCACTTTTGCTTGCGGATCAATTGATCGATTGATTGTTTGTTTTGGAGATCACAGATCACACTCGCGCCGTTTAACCGATGTGCAATAATTTTCGCTCATCACCGCTTGAAGCACCGAGCACGACTGAAACGCGCCGCACCACCATCAAGCCCGAATCCTGCGGCGTTTTTTCTGCCCTCCAGCATTGGGGCGGAGCAAGCACTTAAGAGCGAGAGCGCAGAGGCAACCTAACTACCACCGAAAAAAACCGTCGCGACAGCGCAGTGGATAAATCTGCTTTTGGGTTCAGCTTCCGCTCGCTTTGTTTGTTGCTTGCGTGCGCTTCAGGCTTCAAGTTGCGACTGATTGCCGCTGGGCACATTCACTCCGAGCTTTGTCAGCGACTCAGCGAGTCCCACTCCCAGTCTCTCTCCTGCTCTTAGCACTTTGAACCGGTTTGCTCTTTGATATGCGATGTGTGTGCTCTTTAGCCAGGCGCTGATTGGTTGTCGCGTCTATTGCCTCCGGGGTCTGACTTGTTAATGGAGCTGAAGCTGGGGCTGATGCTGCGACGAAGCTGATGTTCGTGTTGGTCTGCCGCTTCGGCTGCACGCATGCGTGGACTCCAGCTTAAGGCGATGCTTTGTTTTTATGATTCCAACTTAATTATGTTTATAAATGCGGCCACTGTGCGGCTACGGCAGCGTCTGGTAGGAGGCGGCGCCCCCTTTACTGTTCTGCTCTAGATCTAGTTAAAATGCTGCCTCGGCAGCAAGTAACATTTTATGGCTGCACACGCCGCTTGGGCGCTTGGGGGGGACTGCAATTAACACCTGGCGGCCCCAAGGGCCAGCGAGAACTTTGGGAATTTCTTTCGCCCTCATGCATTGCTGGTCCAATAATGCTGGCCATTTTTGGGGCCAGCCAATTATTGTCAGTTGGCAGACAGAGCGGCGACGGCCACCCAATTATATGCAACTCAAGTGTTTATAAATCAAATTTAAATGCAATGGACAAAACAAAAGGCTTAAGCAACAAGCCGGGCAATTACATGCGGCCAACTGGGAAGTAAGTAGGCGCACAGTGGGGACACGAATTAAGTTTTAGCACTTGTATGAAATGTGATAGGGACAAGTAAGCATTTAGTGGGGCATCCAGTGCTGAAAGTTTTTGCTTAAGTTTTACTAAATACCTCACAGTGGGAACCAGAGAAGAAGGAAAATTGGATATAGGAACAGTTCCACAATTGGGAGTTTTTCAACATAAAATAGACGAATCATTCCGAAGCACATTTAAGACCCACAAACAGTCATTCTTATCAATTCGGGTCACATTTGCCACTTCATTTATAAAACGGAGCATATCGTGATCCTGTTTTTGGCAGTCTTCACCAAGGGTGGCAGCGCTCTATAGGCTTCAGGCGCATGTGTTGTTGTTTCGTGAAAAGCGATTGACGAGCGTATGGGTATTACCCATAATACAACAATTAAGGTAGGGAGCTTGCAGTTTGCGCCTTTAGCAAAGTACTTAAAACATTCAGTGTTCTCTTAAAGCGCGCGGTTGTTCGCACAAAAGCTCAGTACTTAAAAAAAAATGGGCGCCGTATCTTAATTGGTCTTACCCATAACTGAACTTACAGCAACTACTTCATATGAGCATCCCTTCTCTTTCCCTCCCATGCCACTTGCGAAATTGATGGCAAAAGCAATTCGAATGCGCGCAGTCTGAAGCCTTGATTTTGTTGTTGCCGTATGCTTCAGACAGCTACAAGCACACACAGCATTAGGCCATAATCGGGTTTCTCTTTCGTTTTCCTGTGGTTTTTGTTGATTCAAAAAATATGTTTTATTTGTGTTAGTGACTGCGCTAGCATTACGTCAATCTAATTGTTAAGGTTGCTTGAAAGGAATAGGTAACAGATCTCGAAGTATGCAAGCGCTAGACGGACATACGACACGCAGAACTGAAGGCACGTATGCTAAATCATCGTTTGAGCTTGAATAGCCAAGAAAACTTATTTTACAATTGAAGGGTTCAAAACAAAGATCTAAAGGAATTTAAAAATCTTACTGAAGCTTGGGAATGGGAAGAGCACGTCTGTGCGTCATTTACAATCCCATTAGTTGACTGTCATCCGTAGATGAGAAAATTTTAAAGATGCATGCAAACCGATTTTTATACTCTGTACCATAGGTTCATAGAGTATTATAAGTTTGTGCAAAAGTATGTAAAATCCAGAAGGAAGCATCTCCGACCCCCTAGAGTATATATATTCATGATCAACATCAACAGCCGAGTCGATATAGCCATGTCCGTCTGTCCGTCTGTCTGTCCGTATGAACGCACAGATCTCAGAGATGGTAAGAGACAGAGGTTTGGCATGTACGGGACATATGCTTCTTATGTCTGCAGGCAAATCAAGTTTATTTTTAATTTTGGCCACGCCCCCTCCCGCCCCCGCAATTTAGAAAAAACGTCATATCTCCCACAGTTTTGAAGATAGACGGCTTGTTTCTTCTGAACATATTTAGTTATTAGGATAACTTATCGATCCGCCAAAGAAATGAAGAAGATCAGATGAACGGTTTTCGAGTTATGATCAAAAGACAAATTTTCTTGGTACAGAGTATGTTATAGTCGGGCTTGACCGACTTTCTTTCTTGTTAGATTTGATCTAGTCAAACAAAAAATTCTACTCATAAAATTGTTCGTCAGCTTAGAACATTATACTATAAGTGAGAAAATCCCTTCATGGCCTGTTTTTGGTAACGTATGAGCTCTTCTTGAGTACAAACTTGTTTTCAGATGACTTTCAGACAATATTTTAAACTTAACTACGAACTTAGGACTGATTTCAGAGGAAAATTTCTTATTTTCAAGGCTAATTTTTTATGGGTTTTCATAACACTTTGACAAATGTTAGCCTCTAGTGTATATGAGTTTCAGCAAATTGATTTAAATTTAAGCCAGCTCGTTGAAAAATAACAATGCATTTTCCAAACTATTGGATTTGCTGTTGACTTCAGTCGTAGTCTTTCCAAAAATTCCAGGTTCTTGCACTCTGAACTCGTACAACATGTCTTTAACTTTCCCTTCTAATAGTCATAATATGCCGAGCTTGGATTTGATTAACATAACGTATCTTCAGTAGATAATGCAGCAGAGTATAGCATCAAACATTTGCTATACCTAAAAATAGTAGATCCTAAAAAATGAGCTCAAGTCAGTTTTCTGAAACACACACAAAGAGGTCCAGGTCCAATTCGGGTTCGGACTCTGAAGGAAATTTTATTTTCGATTCATAATCTATAACGCCCATTTTCAACGAAATAAGTTCATATTTGTTAACGATAAGGTCAGATTTAGGTCGTTTGGTTGAAATTAGAACTTCGAGTTTGAATGG
This sequence comes from Lordiphosa fenestrarum, assembly GCA_035044985.1. NCBI lineage: Eukaryota > Metazoa > Arthropoda > Insecta > Diptera > Drosophilidae > Lordiphosa > Lordiphosa fenestrarum. Next base: position 14,035 of record JAWNNO010002602.1, on the reverse strand, counting down.
TACGTCCTCTCGAAGCTTGTAAATGGGAAGAGTAAGAAGAGTATAATTTAGGTTAACACTTATCCATAAATGCCTTTTCATATACATATGTCTGTATTTGTCAATGTTAAGTTAAGTTTGATTTTGAATGGTACTACCTCCCAAGGCATCTCAATTTTCGAAAGGTCGGGTAAGAAGAGGTTAACACTGGTCCATAGAGCCCAATTTCATCAACATTTGACCATATATGCCAATGATATGGTCAGATTTAGGTCATATAGTTGAAATTTCATTTTCGATTCTGGATGACATTCCCTCTCAAGAACGTCTATATAGCCGTGTTAGCGCATTGAACTATTGCACATATTCATAGCTACATTTAGTGCAGTTTAAGGAGATTTGTACTTCACAGTTTTAAGGAAATTGAGAAAGTTTTAAGGCATCTTATTATCTAAATGGGTCTCAAGTCATGGAAGCCAGTCGGATAAGCCATAATTTTAATGATTTGAGTCCTAAAAGATTTGTTGAAAAATTGGCGTTCATTTATAATTTTGTAACATTTAATAAAATTGTTACAAAATCTTACAATCTTTGACTGCCCTGTCTAAGGTTGCAAGACGAAGTGGTTGGAATTGTCAAAACATGTGAATTATTTACTTCATTAGTTAAAATTTCGATCGGTTTGTGAACGTTGTCTAAATCTGTTGAATTCCTCTTCTGCTGCAGATTAGTGTTTTCCGACTAGTTGTGTTAAATTGCTAAAAAATTGACTGTGTCTCAGACTATACTAAAGCGAAAGGCAAGAGCTCCTGCAGAAGTCTATTTGGTTATCAGGCAGTGTCACCTAAGTAAATCTGTTAAACTGCTTACATCATGGCAACATCACTTTTTTCAGCTGCCAAATCTCGATTTAAACCACTGTGAAGCGGCAGCATCTTTGTTGTTGCTGCTGCTGCTGTTGCTGTTGTTAGCGGCTCATATTTCTTGGCGGCGCATATCTAAATATCGAATCATGTTGCTGATTTGCGCTGCCGCATCCATTGTTGTTTGCACAGGCACAGAGCACTGCAGCAACGGAACGGTCTGCCCACAACCAGCAACAACAGCAACAGCAGCAACAACAACACATACTAAATCTCATTGTGCCGTTGTGACATGACTCTTGTTCGACAATAGATAAAACAAATTGACTTGGTGTGTGCCCAAAATGTCTTCTCTAGCCATTGGTTATGGCAACCGCTTGGATCTCGCCTACCTTTTGGTGGGCGTTCAACGTTGCATCGCTTTCTGGGCTCCAGCTCCTTTGTCATCTTTCGAGGGAGAGACGGCAAATGGGAAGAAGAAAAAACTGCACCACAATGCCCATTATCAACGTTCGTATCTACGAGCAGCAGCAGCAGCAATCCCCAGAGCGGCAATTGTAGACGCTGTCCAAATATGTTGCAAGTTGGTGTTATTCTTCACACGGCATCATAAATTTCACGTATAATTGACGCTTTCAGTTATATCAAAATTGGCTAAAAGGCGACGACCAACAACTAGTTTTGCGTTGGCGGCTCTCATTGTGACCACCAGCCAACCAGCCCCAGAGACAGCCTCAAGTCTCTGGAGGTTTATTTTTGCGCCGCTGTTGCTCACTGTGGCTTACATTGTCTTTTCTGTTGTTTTGATTTCAGCTAATAGCCAAAATCTTACAGGTGTCTGTGTTGGCGAGCCGTAATGGCATTTCTTTGTTCGAATTAGCTTTCATTTTTCTTGCCACAAAAACCACACAGCTGTTCGAGTGGCACAGAAACAGTTTTCCAAATGCGAAAATCAAACATATTGAATAATCAAACAACCAGTGGCTGAGTCCCGCCCCAGATGCGCGGCCAGCTCATTAAACAAACAGGCGAATATGTTGGTAATTTCAAGCAGTTGGCTTTACACCACTCACAAAATTTTATGACAGATTTTTCAAGTGTTTCTGCGGTGGCGGTTTGAGGGCGGTTCACGGCTGCGGTTGCGGGTTCAGAGTGCTTGACGGGTAGAAGAACCAACATTATTGCCTTAGGTTAGTTGTTTATGCACATTTTTATTGGTTTTGTGTTGGACTAAGAGATTTATAGGTCGTATATTACTGAAAAGTTTGTGTTTGTATTTGGCTGCAAATGAAATATGGCGTGAAAAAATAAAAGTAAGCGGTAGGGCGGTGAAGAGCATCTGTTGGTGGTGTAAAAGTTTTGCTCAAGATCTCAATAATTGAAGGCCTTCTGGGAATGTAATTGGTTTTGTGAATTATTTAAGTTTTACTGGGACAATCTTTTAGTAGGAACAATCTAGTGTTGTGTAAGTGGTGTTTACTTTTAACGTTTTGTACATAAAATTTTAAGTTTTCATGCTTACACTTATCGATCTATATATATACACTCAGTATAGCAATCCCCTTCTTTAAGCATCGGCTCATAACCAGTTCTTAGGTTCAGCAATTTAATCTTAATGGTTAATGGTTACTAATTCAAGATAAAAATCTACAAAATTCAGAATTCTTTGGTAACGTAATATCAAAAATTCGCTTTAATTAGATAATTGGTTAAGGTACCTCCAAAAGAATATATGAAAGCAGCGCTGCTGCAGCGAACAGTTTATTGATAATAACTTGACAGCCGATTATCCGATCTTCACCATTCCTTTGTCGAATCGATAAATAATCCTGATTGCTATATATGTCTAGAAGGTACAAACCTTCTTTCTTTGAAACTGTGGACGATTTGATGTTTTTTCCAAGTTTCGGGGACGGGAGGGGGCGTGGCCATAATTGAAAATAAACTTAATCTGCCTGCACTTAGAAGAAGTTGTTGTCCCATACACGTCAAACCTCTATCTCTTGCCATCTCTGAGATCTGTGCGTTCATACGAACAGACACACGGACATGGCTATATCGACTCGGATGTTGAAGCTGATCATATCGTCATGATATGTATACTTTATGGGGTCGGAGATGCTTCCTTCTGGCTGTTACATACTCAAACTTTGGTACAATGTATACTTAAAAAAATTCTATATCTTCGATATAAATTTTTCTATCGTTTCTCAAATAAGATTTTTGTGCTTGGATCAAGTATTTTGGTACTTTACACTCAAATTCTTGCCTTTTTTGTTTGCATAGTGTAGGGATGGCCTAAGATTATGTAGTCTTCGATATCTTCAATTATAGTTTTTCGCTTTCCTAGGAAATTTATCTGTTCTCTTCACTTTTATAGCTCTACATAATCACTTATGCCAATGTGTACCCACCCCAAAAGTAACAATAATGAACTTGCTGCTCTGCCTGCCCATCATCCATCAAAAAACCACCTGATCCCGCAATTTGCACCAACTCACACAGCATTTGGTCTACACTTGTGACCCCTGAGAACCTTACACATGTCGCAAAATGAAAAAAAAAACACAAAACCAAAGCCAAAAAACTATCATAACCGCAAGATACGAGAACGTATGCCTCATTTAACCCGAACCCACCCCAAATCACAACCAGAGATCCGCCCCTAGAAGTCTAAACAAAATCCAATTGCAAATCAGTAAGGCAAACATGTTTCGTACGCACCAAAATTATAACACGAACAAAGGCGATTAATTAGCGACAACCCAACCGATCAGTATCATGGAAAGGGGGGGGTGAGTGCGGCGGTACGGTAAGACAGCGAGGGTTGGCCTTTATGTCTCGACTGCTGCGCGTGCTCATATGAACTCGTATGTTGCCAAAGTGCAGCAGGCAAGCGCTAACATGTGCAACTGCAACCGGGATGCATGGAGACAGCCCGAGTTGAAGATGACTCCTAAAAGCCATAACCCATACACGTGCATATGTCATTTTTATAGCGCTATACGTGTTGCCATAAATCCATAACAATATGACAAGTACAAGTACTTTAGCGGCAGCCTCTCTCATGTGCAACATGTTTGCACGTTCACGCCAAACGGTCGCCCGATGCTCGACGCCCTGGACTGGGCTGAGACGTACATAGCTTACCTTACTACCACTTTGGTGATTGCGATCAGCATCCAACTGCAAATCGCCAGGATGCCTGTTGCTCATTTGTGTACCGGCAGCTACTTCTCCACTTTCAATACCCTAAACTTTGGGTACTTGCATTGGGCTGTTATGTTGAGCTGTTGAATTGGACACAAAGGACTTTAAATTTCTTTGTATGACAAGTAAGGCCATTCGGGAGTTATGAATTTGGAGCCAGAAAATTAATAAATTTACTTGCAGATTAGAAATGGGATCGGGAAACGGAATTTATTCTAGTCTCGCCTGTCCAATGTTCAATCCAACCCTGTCCCGATTCAGAAATAATATCGGATTTAAAAGGAATTTCATTCAGTCTTGAATTTAAAAGAACTTTTTATAACTTATTCCAACATTTACATGCATATTTCAGTTTTACATACTTAAATATATTGTCAGAGCGAAGCAGAGAATCGTCAACTTTGAAAGGACTTGACAATGAACAAGGAGTTACTTTATTCTACTTACTTTCAGTTATACATATGCAACATATCTCAACCGCCTATTGATCCAGTTAGGTTAAAACCCTATTAGGGATTAAAATTTTCCATAAGTTTTTGACAAGTAGTGCCTAATTTTGTTTTAACACTAAAAACTACATTACATATACTGTAATGCTTTGCCACACTTACAAATGGGTTCCAGATAAAGTTAAGAGATTTGAAAATATTGATACTTTTTGGATATTTTTATTGAATTTGGGTATAAAACTGCAATGTGATTGATTTGCCACATTAAAATGTTTTAAAGGCCATATTTAGAGCTACTTCCTTGCCGAAGACATGTTAACAAATTTACAAATAGTTAACGAGTCACAGAGCTTCAATCTCTAGTCAGAAGCCAATAAGTTTCAAAGTGCAATAAAATAATAAAAATAGAGAGTTTAGCCAACGACTCAAGTTGAAAGGCAGCTTCATTTAATGATACCTTGTTTATCAATAGTAATGTGCTACTAAAACTAGCCATAAAAAATTAATGTGGAAAAAGTATGTACATAAAGAAAACCAAATTAGCTACCCGCCGCGTGTAGGAACGGCCAATCCCAAACAGTAGTTGGCCCCCCTGCTACAAGCGCTAAATGTAGAAAATAGGAAGTTATACGTAGTTAAACTACATGAAAAAGCTTTAAAAGAATTTAAATAATGCGGATATTGAAAGCCTAAATGCGAGTGTGGATCTGTACCGAATATTTTTATATAATATTTCATTTTAAAAACAGTTCTTCTGAAATGACATGTAGGTTTTCTAAATAAAATTTGAGGTGATGATGGGTGTTGTAGATGACAGAACTGTTGCTTTAACGGGAAATGTCCTGTCATGAGATTAGATGTGCCTAATTTTTTACGTCATTGCCCACATTTCAGCTGTTTAGGTAAATATTTTAATTATAGTCCGTTAAGGGCCGTTTTCCAAGCTACTAAACCTACAAATAACAGAACAAAATCTGAGTTTATCTATCACATAGCAGCTATGTAGAAGATAAGAAATCGGCCCTTAGACATTTTAAGCTCACAATTTCCTAAAATTAAGGAAGAACAATTTTTTGAGTGTACAAATCAATTGCTTTGGGCTTACTTCAATCCCAAACTGTATTAAACAGGAGAATGTTTCCCCTTTTTCAATCGCTTCAAGATCGAATTTGTCCTTCGATAAACACATCAAGATTAAATTAAGTAAAAAATTTGAGCTCAATTTAATCCCAAAGCATTCACAAAGATTCCTCGTTCTTTCCTTTCTCCTTCCATATTCCACACAGGACTTCCTTATACACTTCAAGAAGACCCACACCAGTTTTAGACTAACCCTTTTGAAAAACAAGGAATTGTACATATTTGTTGGGTCTTTTTTGAACATATGATTTTGAAAGGGATTAAAGTAAGAGCATATGGAATGAAACTAGCTCGAGGTTTGGCTGGTGCCTTGGAACATCTAATAAAAGGGTTTTTTATTTTTTAACGTACACACCCGGTCACCTTCACTGGCTATTACTAGCGTCAGCTTTTAAGTACTAGCCATGAAAATGCTTCTCGCCGTTAAAATTAGAGGCACACAAGATAAGAGGAGTTCGGCTTGGCCCTTTAGGCTGTGTATAGCCAAAATGCTTGAAATAAGTGGAATTTCCTGTAAGTCGAGATCGATTTATTAAGCTTATACCAGGCAAAATTTGAATTTATTTCGCTGTTTTTTTTCTGTGTTTAAATTTGGTTTTCTCTGTGTAGATAAACAGCTACTTAAAAGTGTTTTCACCTCAGTCGTGGCAACCAGCCACTGGCACCAGCTCGTAAAACAATCACCAAATATTTAAATAAATTTCTTTTAGTGGAAAACCAAACTAATTAGATTAATATCTTTTAAACTGCATTGGGATAGGTTGTAAACTGTATGCAAAGCATCTTAGTCTGATTTATCGGAACATGGAAGAACGACCGTTTTAATCCGGTTAACAGCTTCTAGACTTCAACATCTTTCTGCCTATATATAAATATATATAGACAGACAGTTGCCTGCATCTGTTCTAGGGTATGTAGGCGGTCGCCTCGCCTTATTTGTGGCTAAACAACATATTCTGTATTATTTTTATGCTGTACCTTACAAAATATTTTTCGCCACTCGCCGCCTGACATGATTTACATGAACTGGAAGACGCACGTTTTTATTACATTTTCGTGGTTGTAAGTGCACCCAAGCCACCCCACCAGAAACTATCGTCAACATCATCATCATCATCGGGCCATAGCGGGTTTTCCTTTTGATTCGGTAAATGTTACGCACAGGCGAACAGCTGTGCAAGTGGAGGGTTAAAGCGGTCTAATCATTTATCATTTTTGCTGTTACAATTTTCAAGTGCTCCGCACCCTTCCGCCGCCCACTTGCTGGCAATTAAACAAACAATAAAAAATTGTGGCAAGTTGTGAAATTTTTTTTGTTATCCATAAGGCTTTGGCTTTGGTTGACGGTGGTGGTGGATGGCAGCAACACTTGTCAGTGTCCGGATGAGTGTCGCCTGTTCTCAGCCCTGGACCTTAAGTCGACAGTTTAATTTCGGAATAATTAAATTGAATATTCCCATCTAAAGATCGTAATCCAGCTGGCCAAAGTAATCGCTTCATTTATGAGATTTTCAAACTCATTAAGCTTGAAGAATCGATAGAAATGTGGTGGTTGAAGATCATTTAAAGCGAAGAGTTATGTTTACAAGATGTGTTTGCCTAGGTGGTCCCCCCGCCGCCAACTCTGAAGGGTCTACAAATTTGCCTTGACTAATTAAAATACCTATAAACTGGGAATGTTGGATCCTTGTGGCAGCATTTCAATGGAAATTTCTCAAGAGAACAGAACGGTCTGGATAAGCAACACGCCAACCCAACAAATGAGCCACCAAAAACCCTCGAACCGGCTAAAGATGAATGGTTTGCCCAGCCAGCAGCAGGGCCGCTGTGGATTCGTATTCATCCATGTCCGGCTACAGCCAAACTGACAGCCAACAGAAATCGACAGCCGTGCTGTGTTTACCACTACAACAACATCCCAAAAAAAGAAAACAAAAACAAAAAACGAAACCGAAAAACCGGACAGACAAAAAAAAAACAAAAACCAAACTTTGCTCGTATTGGAATTGTAGCAGCAACCTCTCCAAATGGACAGCTGAAAAGGAGGCTGGAATTCACTTCTTTTTTTTTAGTTTTTGGGAATGAGGAGCTTAAAACTTTAGCATTTTTAATTAGCGCGTTCTTTGTTTTCGTCTTGTGTTTCGTTGCGTTTTTAGGCTGTGTGAAGGAGGCGGAGGAGGAGGCTTAGCCAGTACATACACTCAGAAAAAGGTGTATCAATGTAGCCTCGATATTTCGATATATCGATATCATCATTTATTTAAGTGTAGGACTGCTCACTGCGGTCCAATTTGCTCTCATACTGTGGCAGAATTTACTTACCGAAATTCGAAGAAATGATTGGGACAAGCAATAACTTACAAGTTAAATCGACTAGTCTACTGATGATAGTACCCATAAACTCAACATTTAGCTATGCAAAAAAGCTGCTCTTTTGGTGTGTTATCCAACATTGACCGAAAGTTCAACTTGATATATACTAAATGAAATCACTTAAAAATTTGTTAACGTAACATTTTTCAATGGCCAGTGTCAATAGTTAATTCTGATCCAAATGCTTTTCCTTTCAAAAAATAAAAGGTCTGCACTTTTGATTTTTAAGTTTTCCAATTCTGGTTTTAATACTTTCAGACTTTTGATTTATAAAGTGAAATTATTTCGAACTTTTACTATCAAAAATAGAGGAACGTTAAGTTTGTTTACCCTTGCAGCACGTTTTCTAACTAATTGGAAGGACATATCCACTGAAAACAGCAAAGTTTTTCTCAATAAGACTACTTTTCTGACTCTACTTTTGTATGACAGCTATACTATATAGATATACGACATCGATCAAACTTTGTGGAATCATGGGAAAGCATAGCAAACCAAGAAATACACAGTTTGGAGGCGTTTTCTTTCAAAACAAAAAAGGTTTTCTAACTAGAACTAGTTTCTCGACCGATCATGCCTATAAAATAGTCATCCGATTCTGAGAAAACTCTTAAGAATTGTGTGAAAGCTTATAAAATAAGTATATGCCTATTTTTTAGAGGTTTACATTGAAAACAAAAAAGTTTTTCTTACTAAGACGATGTTTCTCAACTTACTTTTCTATGGCAGCTCTACTATATAGATGTCCGATTTCGACCAAACTTGGCAGAATCATGGAGAAGCATAGAAAACTAGTAAAATACGGAGTTTAGAGACGTTTGCATTAAAAACACAAAGGTTTTTCTCGATCGTTCCTATGGCAGCTATATGTTATAGTCGCCCAATCTGGCCGGCTCCGACAAATGAGCAGCGTATTTGTACCAGAAGACATCAGTTTTGTCAGAATCGGATGACTATAGGTTATAGCTGCCATATGAATGATCGTAAGTAGAGTAAGACGACGCCTCACCGGCAACTACAAGGTAGCTCAACTGGAAGCGCCTATTCGCATGAGCGTGAACTAATCGAACCCCTGTGCTGAAGCACACACAAAAACGAGGGCCACAAAGTCCATTTTATACGTGATTGACAGCTTTGAATAGAAGCCACATTTTACATCAGGAAATCAAGAGCGACCATGTCAGTTCGAAATGCCCGACTGCACCTTTGAATCATCGAACGGACAGATGGACAGGGCTATATTGACTCGGCTGTTGATGCTGATCAAGAATCTATATATATATTTATACCCGTTACTCGTAGAGTAAAAAGGGTATACTAAAGTCGTGCAAATGTATGTAACAGGCAGAAGGAAGCATCTCCGATATCATAAAGTATATATATTCTTCATCAGCATCAACAGCCAAGTCGATATAGCCATGTCCGTCTGTCCGTCCGTCCGTCCGTCCGTCTGTATGAACACCTAGATCTCAGAGACTAGAAGAGCTAGAGCAACCAAATTTTATACGTAAGCTAGTATTGTCTGTAGGCAGATCAAGTTCGGCAGGGCCGACTTTAACTTACGCTCTCGTTTTTATTTGGTCGGAGATCCTTTTTCCTGACTGTTACATACAAATTCTTGTTTAAAGTATGCTTGAAGCATCGAATGGCACTCAATGTACGTTTGTGCTTGCTTTTTTCCCCCAAGTGTTGAATAAGCAATGTAGACCATTTGATTCGGGAAATAAAAGAATTTGACCATAGTTTCTAGACTTTCAAGGTAATAATCCCACTTGATGTTAAGTAAGAAGATTGTGCAACTGGATCCGCTGGTAGCCTTGGCCAGTTGCCTGGCAAATGCCACAGCTTTCAACAATTTATAGCGAAATACTTTAACCAATTACTTAGGCATGCCTAGACCCAGGCCTGCCTTCTGTTTGACATCCCACGGAAGACGACATACATAAATATCAATTACAGGTCCATAAATTTTAAACCAATTAGCCATGTGAAATTGATAATAGTCGTTTGGCCAATAAGGCAGCAATTTTGCCATCGGAATAGTTTTCCGCTCGGCCAATGTGAAGGAGGATGCCAAACAACTTAATACAAATTGAAGGCTCAAAAGCCAAATGTTTAGTTCTCACATTAAATGCAAACGGCAGCCAAAGCCCACAGAGAGACAGAGAGATGAGAGAGAGAGATGAGGAAACCGAGGACAGATTTCTACTGAAGAGAAGCAGAGGGAGGAGGCAACAGGCAATCCCCAAGACAGCGGCAGCGAGCACTACTTAACTTTTCGACACCCAATGAAATTTTCGCACATTACTGCCAAAAGTATCTAGATGCAAAAATATCCGGCCAGGCCGTAGTCTGCAGTCTGCATGCAACTGGGCTCCCCCCACCACCAGTTCCCGCTGCTCCAGCACCGGCAACAGCTAACTGCTTGGGTTGCTGGCTCATATCTGCATCTTCTCTTGGTAGGCAAATGCAATTTATTATATGTCTGAGCCTGGCCAGACCAAAGTCGACGTCGTCCTCCACACACGCAAACCTTTTGGCGTTTTCTTATTAATACATTTTTAGTCCGAACAGCAGGAGGGGGCGGTGTGGGAGGGGTAAAAGCTGCAGAAATCAGATAAAAAATGCTTCGCACACGATTAGGAATTTTTAATTAAAATATTTTGTACTGCTGTTTGTAGTTAATTTCGTACAAGACTCTCTCTGAGGCATACAAAGTGGAGGCCCATAAGCACCTGCATTTCATTGCGGCCGCTGCTGCTGCTGCTGCTGCAGTTGTTGTATGCGTGTAGAACAGCACAAACTACGCGATCCGATTGCCACAGTCGCCACCAAAGGGTGCCGAGTGCCGGGGATTGGGATCGGGATCCTGACCGCCTGGGCCTGGTTGCATTTCGCTTTCGTGCTCAGTTCGCCGACTTGGCGCAACATTTCAACCTGCCACTGTGGTGGCAGCATTGATGGGCGTATACATGCGATTCATTCCGTGCCTTCCACTTTTTTTCGTTGCTGCCGCTGCTTCTGCAGCGTCGTTTAGCTTAACTCAACATATTTTTAAAGCCGCCGTGAGAGAGCAGGAGACAGAGAGAGAGAGTGAGAGCGCGCGAGGGCGCATCGATGATATATTTAGTGGCAGGCAAAACGAAAGACTTAGGCAACGAACTTGCGATTACGACACAGCATGAGGCATGCCCAATCACACACACATGGTTACATAGTCGCTGCATCAGTGCTTGCATATACAGTGAAAGCGTGAATTGGTGGTCTATTACGAAAATTATGGACTTACTCTTAAAAATTATCTGAAATAGGCGCTATGCAAATTAAGATCATATACATAAATATCCTTTTTTGTTTTTGGGAAGTCCGAACCGAACTCTGGGCAGACCACAGCAGAAACCTTTCGCTTGAACCGAAGTTAGTTCGCCGAACAAGGCATTTCTCTCCCATGAACGGCCCCTTAGAAATCCTTGGCAATATCACATTGTTCATTATTTTACGCACTATCAGCTGTTGTTGCCGACTTTGTTGTTCAATAGTCGCACGTATAATATGTTCCTCTTCCGTTCGATGTGCTGCGATATTTCGATGTGGCATTACATTCTGAGAACGCCGTCTAATGTAACCATGCCAACGTAACATTTACGAAACTGTTTGTATAAATCCCACATGAAGCTAGTCTAGCTTCATAGTCTAGCTTTAAAATAGCCAAAAGTAAGTAGTAAAGAAAGTTCATTTACTAAGCTGCCAAATGGAATTACCGCCTACTGCGCCACGTGTTGCACTGTACTGTACAGTTCTCACTAACCACGACTGATACCCGATATAAATTGACTCACTCATTGTCATTTCTCCGGCATATAGAATTCTCTACAAGCATCATTGTAATTTATGACGTTTGAAGCGACCTTGATTTTGGTAAGCCATGTGCTGAGAGTCCATGTCCTGAGTTTTCACTGTGCCTATATGCCAATTGACTCAGCGTAGCACGACTTTTTTGTTGGTCTCTCGTTCTGCACTTCTCCACCTGCTCCCCATACCCATCGCTTTGAGGTTTGTACCTTTTTTTTTTGGTGCGCAAATTGAAGATCGTGTTAAACGCTTAAGTTGTTTTTTGCGGGCCACAGAGCAACACCAACACACACTCACACATATGAAGACCACAATGCATCATTAGCGTTGTGGCAAATGTGTTTGCCACAGTGCAACAAGTGCAGACTCAGTTCATTGCCTTCAGTCAGTTGATTATTGTTGAGCCGTAAATTATGACTAATTGATTAACAAATTCAAAACAACAAGCGGGACAAATAAATGGCCAACAGGGCCAGGACACGCACACCACATAAATCTGGCTAAAGGGTGTTCGATCTGCCCTTTTGTGCTGTGGGTTATGACAAATCTCTGACAACTTCACGTGCACAGCATCCACAAAGGTGTACGAAAAAGAAAAAGCCTCGCCTCGTCTCATCTCATTTGTTTGCATTTGGTTTTCTTTCTTCTCCGATTCTTTTTTTTTCGTATTTACACAACAAATACGAACACTTGGCGACAATTGTCAACGTTTAAAATGCAAAATGTGTCAAATACGGAAAAAAATGCGTTTCTCTTTGCTGCCTAAATGGCTGTTCCCAAAGTAGAAGAAAAATGAGCTTGAAATAAAATGTAAAATAAAATTTACGTATTTATGTTTTGTGCACGCACAGATTTTGTAAATGAAGGCACAAGCTTTAGCGCGGGCGTATGGCCAAGATGAGGTGCCAAGTGTGCGGAGGAATGATACAAGCTGAAAAAAGTTACGAGGGCGATGGGACAGACATTCCAAAGTATTAATTGTGTCATGGGATTTCGCTGACTTGTGTGGATATATTTCACTAGCAAAACAAACAAACACAAACTTGGCTTTCGCCTTTACTACTTCCATGGGTATTTTCTATATTTATACATTTTAATAGGGCATCTTTAGCTTGTGTCAAAAGGAATCAAGTCAGACCCTTAACTGAAAAAAACCTGAGATCCAAAACTCTTTTAAGTACTTATCTTTAGTAATCAGCACCATTTATGGTCGGTTGAACAATAGTCAAGTTATAAGCCAAAGAAATATCGCTGCCGCAGCGCTGTTTTATGTAGTATAGAAGAAACGAGAGCGTAAGTTAAAGTCGGCCCTGCCCGACTTCGAAATACCCGTTACTCAGCTCAGCTCGGATAAGTATGCAACATTTTTTTAACTCGGCCATTTATTATCCGATCCTTTTGAAAATTTGTGAGATTGTAGATATTGGCCACATAGACTACACTGCAAAATCTGATCTCGATATCTTAAAAATTGTGGGAGTTATTCAATATTTTTTATTGCGGGGGCGGGAGGGGGCGTGGCCGAAATTTGAAACAAACTTGATCTGCCTACAGACAATACTAGCTTACGTATAAAACTTGGTTGCTCTAGCTCTTCTAGTCTCTGAGATCTAGGTGTTCATACAGACGGACGGACGGACGGACGGACGGACGGACGGACGGACGGACGGACGGACGGACGGACGGACGGACGGACAGACGGACATGGCTATATCGACTCGGCTGTTGATGCTGATGAAGAATATATATACTTTATGATATCGGAGATGCTTCCTTCTGCCTGTTACATACATTTGCACGACTTTAGTATACCCTTTTTACTCTACGAGTAACGGGTATAAAAAAACTGGAAACACACTACACAATGGCTGATCAAAGCATTTTACTATTAGAAATCTGGATTAGAGTTGGGCGCGTATTGTGTTTTCCATCGTGTTACACTCAGGCACGACTTAACACGACGTGTTTGTGTTGCAAGACCAGATGTCGTGCGTGCCTGTGCGTGTCAATTTTTTTTTATAGAAACACGACAAGCCGATACCACTTCTTAACTTACAACAACAACATTACTAACTCAATATAACAATTAAACTTAACAGAACAAAATATTGAAACGATATTTGGTCAACTCAGTTAAGTTCGCCTTGGTGGGAGCTAGGTTACAAGCAG
>JAWNNO010002601.1:0-12971 GCA_035044985.1 Lordiphosa fenestrarum | reverse complement strand
AAAGGCAATCTCTCTCCTCTACCTCCACATATTTAGCGTTGCCGGATCGATATAACTATTAAGGTAGACTTGACGAAAATTTTACAACACTGGAGATTTTATCTCCTATAATATGATAAAAAGGTTAAGAAAGATGCATGATTCTTTTCTAGCCGACATTCTCTCTTTTTGAAAGGCATTCCTCTAGGAATTTACAGACGAATCGTGGAAATCCAACATAATAAACTTTGGACATTCTTCTAAGGATTTTAAAGATATTCAATTGGACTACATGAATTAATATCATTGTGTGCCTTTGTGAACCACTGAACCGAACAGAAAACGCGGTGCAGTTAGCTGCAAAATCCATGTATTGAACCTAACCGGCGGTTCAAAACTGTGTGAACCACTGAACCGAACCAGTACTAATTGTCCAATGGTTTACATCCCTGGAATTAACACTTATAAATGTTATCGAATTTATTCCAAGTTGCTGGCTGTATAACTCAAAATGATCGGCTTTAAGTTTAAATAATCAACATTTGTGAAATGAACATGTTCCGCAAGATGTTCAACCTTCTATTCTATTATCAATTCAAAAAATGCCATTTGGGGGCCGAGTTTTGGCCTTGCTCGCCAACAACTCAAAGGTCTTAATAATACCTATGCCTGAAACTGGCAACTAGTAAAAAGAAAACACATTCCTACATCTAGGTGTAATGCAACTAGAAATTAACTGGTAGCAAATTAAATAGATTCGATCGATTTGGGCAACTGAGCAGCGGCGGCTAGCACTGAAGCTAAAGTTGATTAAACATGAAAACAGAAAAAGTGCTCAACAAATATATAAACATTTTAATATGTTATTATTTTTATTATTTATTATCATTATTTTATTCCAATTAAGTGAAGAAAAGCCAGCTTAGGCGCTCTAAAATATTTGTGGCACATTCGCTTAGCTGACTATCGTGACCATGATGTCGTGATTGTGGTACTTTTGCTACGGATTTTGTTCTCTGTGTAGAAGTGAATATTAATACAAAGTGTTCAGAGACACGAGGACTTAGTGAAAGTTAATGCAACGTCAATGTGCATGGGAAAACTGTGTGTATCATGCAACTGCGGGTGATTTGAATTGCAATAATGCATTCTGGTTGTGTAAGCATTTGTGAGAACATGAATAACTGTAAACTACTGTACATGCAAACTGGTATTCAACTGGTGGCAAATGGCTGCTGGTTTGAACAATTCTCCTCCGCCTATGCAATCTGGTTTTAAGCTGGTTGGAAATGGCTGCTGCAGGGTACAATTGGTATCAAACTGGTTGCAAAAACAGCTCTAAAGCATCAAAGCAAAGCTAAAATGTTTTTACTTGAAGAAAGTAATTTTTGGCCTTCTGAGCACGGGGCTTTATGGAAAAGGGAACCGCAACCGATGTCGAAAACTACAGAGCCATTTCAGAACTCAATCGTTAAAACGTTCAACTCGATCTTATGAGTAAGACTTACTGAGGTTTCCGTTAGGGATCTTCTACAGTTTAGTTCTGACATCAGTTGCAAAACAAAAAATGTTACATTTTGTTGTTTATATTCAAAGTTGCCTTTCAAACAATTTACCGAAGTTTGAAGTCTGCTGTATAAATTGGTCTATCAGCAATATGTTCAAAATATGCCGAATCTTGTTTACGGATAATGAGATGGCACTCCCTATCGATGTGGTTAGAATCAAACATCGGCGTAAACCCGGGTTGCTTGCTAACTCTATGGTCTTTTTAGTTGTTTGTCGATAATATATCGACAGAGGTAGCTATGGTAGTAATACCAAAGATTCCCATGTGAGCGGATAACATGGCTCTTTTGAAGACAGCCCATCAGTTATGCAGAGAATCATTGACCTGAATGCCGTCTAGAGTGGAGTCATTGGTTCTTTACCTCGAAGTCAATAGTAAAGTTAGCAGAGAATGTTTATCGAAAAAATACCACACATCTAGGGATAGGTCTTCCAGATAAGATTCTACAAGCTCTAGCAACTAATTTTTGCTATAAATGAAATAATAAAACAACAAATCAAAAAAAAAGAGGAACGAATAATTTAAGAAAGAAAGCTCTTGAGCAGTTTTAGACCAGGGGAGTTCGGTTAAGGAACTGAGAAAGTAAAGCAAGCACATTTGAGAGAACATCGTTGAGTCTTCTCTCAGAGCTTCGTTTTTGATGGGAGAGGGGTGTTTGGGGAAACTACCAAGCGGAGAGCGCCATCGATTTTTGCACTCCTGTTGCCTTGGAATTCCCAAGCAGTTATGGCATTGTTCGCCTGAGGACAGGCAAAGACTGATGATGACAAAAACTTGCTAGTAAGTTTGACATTCATTTTCTATGCAATGAGTGTAGAAAAATAAAGAAAACCCACATATTTTTAGTTGTTTAATTGAAATAAGGGCCCTCCCACTTTTGAATCTGTGTGAACGATCTTACTCTTAAACCTGACGAGCTCTTGACACAAGGACGAATGTTCTTCAAGAACGATTAATCTTGTATTGAAGTACGTTTAGGACTTTATTGAAGGATTTTTATATTTGATTTCTTATAAAAAGAATCCTCAAGAAAGCAGAGACCACGCCGAATTATGCGCTTTGTCTGGAAACGGGAGCAGAAGATGGGTATTTGTACGGTCTTAATTTGCACCTTAAGTACATCCACAGGGTAATGTTTGAATACGATGCAGGCCGACTACCACAAATATTAACACAATTTGTAATACGAAAGCAAACTTTTTGGTTTGAAGAAATAAGAAAGCTACTACAAGGCTGTGAACTACCCCAGGAAATGCTAAATATGTCGTATATGTCAAAAGAAAATTGGTGCAATATAAGTATAAAACTCCTCATGACGCTAAGAAATAAAGACCACATATCCCACATCCAGAGCGCAACATCAAGCGAATGACGAATCTATAAGTATCTTGACTTCATGAGAGGGAAAACATACTGTGATTATAGATATAGCAGAGTCACAATTAGTTTGATATTCAAAGCTCGCACTGATACTCTGTGGTTAAATGGAAGCACACACAGACGGGGAAATAAGGAGTGCATCCTGTGCAACCTTAGGGAAGACGAGGATATCATGCACTTCCTTGGCAGTTCTCAGAGAGTTTCGCTGCGAATCCCTGGGAAAAATGCAACTAACGGAGCAGGAGATAATATGTTTATTAAACGACGAGGACCCCTTTAATTGGATCATGCTAGCAGATTATGTAGAAAAGGCGATTAGTTGTAGGAAATTAATTATAAACGAGTTTAATGTATAAATGCATATATTTGTAAAGTGAGCTCAGCCAACTGTATTGCTAAGGACAAACGATCTGGTATTCGGCGACGAGCCGGGCAGCCAGGTGTAGTAGTCCAAGGCAGCACACGGTGTGGGCACACTGCCGAATGACGGTTTTAAAACAAAGGCGGTATTTCTTAAATATCAAAACTTTGTTCGTATCGATCTATGTAAATGCGATCATATATATTATAAAAATATACGAATAAATCTATCTATTCTATCTACTTGATTTAAGATTGTTTCGTATATGTTTCAAGTATTGAAGTTCTTGGATCAATGAAAACTGGATCATAAATTCACACTTGGAATAAGAGAAATCTTATGGATTGAGAATTTTCATTCTTATCAAACTTCTGACATAAGTAATTTTTTGTTTGTTTTATTTTTTTATGAAACTCTTTGTATTTTCTATGGGGATATTGTTGATGAACACTTTTGAAGTGAAGAAAATTGTTTTTTAAAAGAAGTGACGGTCTTGTTCTGGTCTTTGAACTTAACGCGGACCAACGGCGGTTCGCTCTCTCAAGTCTCTGCACTAAGAAATGACAAGCACAACTTGATGAAAAGCAATTTATATGTCAGAACATTGTTACCTAATCTCAACCCTTAACTTTCCGACTTTAATACTTTAAACTACCCAAAATTTGTGCGTGAAGTACCATTTTCTGAAAGCAGTATAATTTTAATTTGATCGATTATGTTGACGCAGATGGCAATTATTTTTAATTAGTTTAAGTCATTGAAATTAGTTGAAGTAATTTTTTGAAGTCTAGTGTAAGTTTTCTTAAGGGCGGAGCGGAGCGCAATAGAGCTCCTTTTTCGTTTGACGTCGCTCTGTGCGAATTCGCCCCGTTTCGCCATCCTAGCTTTAGGTAGGCTTAGAGAAATTGTTTGAAGTAAAGTTTAGTTGTCGTATTCTATCGAAACACAGTGCACATCGACTTATTTTCGCCTCGTCTCAAATTCTTAAATCACTTAAACGCGTCTCAAAAAAAAAACATTAGTTCTATAAAAACTCTTAAAGATTTTCAGATTAAAACTCCTAAAACTACCACTAACCTAAGAAGTTTTGGTTTTTTGCTTGGAAATAGTGTATCTCGAAATTTGGCTTGCCAAAGCATTTCAACTTGTCTTCTTGTTTCTGCTTCTAATGGAGTTTTCTTTCCACCCCCAAACACGCACTCGCTCACACATATGGAAAGTTTTCATTTTCGTGACGATAAGCAGCACGAGTCGGTAGCGGCTTCCTGGCTAAGAAAATTTATGCATGCAACATATTTTTGGCCACTATTATACATTTTTGTTTTTTTTCTTCTTACCGTTTTTCGTTTATTTGCCGCCGGTGAAAACTTACACCAGGCTCTGGAGCAATTCAATTAGATGTCATGGGGCTTTAAAAAATGGCGGGGCCTACAAATCACTAAACAAAATCAAATAACTATAATTCACCTGGGCTCTTTTATCGCGATTGAGTTGCCAGAGAGACAGGGAGACTGTGCTTGGGCACTTCGACTGATTAATTTATAGAATGTCGCGTGAAAAAACAAGACGAACAAAAACCAAAGACAATAAGTGAAAGAAAGAATCTCCCGTTGACGAAGGATGTTAGGGGCACAGCTGCTTCCGCTCGCTGTTGTTTCCTGCGCCCGTGAGATGCTTAAGTTGTGATAAACTAATAAAGCGACTAAACAGTGCAAGGACACTCACAGACGCAGACAGTGCCAGGATATTTGCTTTTTACAAGCATAAAAATTCAAATTGAAAATGAAAATGTGGAGATCGCCCCCCCACACACAGATAAAACGCGCCAGATACGAGCATGGACAGAGATGAAAATGGAAATGGAGTTGAAGCCGGCAGAGGCGACCCTCATCAGGTGCTATAAATTTTGCCTTGAGCCAGGCACAGGTAGTGTTTTTTCTCCTTTTCTTGCTCTCAGTTTTTTCCCTTTGTTGGTAAATATTTAAAAGTAAGTCCGCCTGGCAAAAAAGGTGCAAAGTGTCGCCTTTAGCGCCGGGCAATCTGTTTTGCATTAATTCATAAGCCGCTTGCCTCACTGACAGACTCCAACTTGGACTTGGACAGGGCCGGAGCCTTGTCAATATTTCTGCCATTTTTTCCTATGCGTAACTCTCACTTGCAGCAGCGCGGCCATAACTTTCATGCCCCCCACCCATCTGGAAGTGCCCAGCAAGTTGTTTGTACTTCATTTGGCTTGCATTAAGCTCTCAACTCGTCCTTGTCATCTGCGTGGTTTAGCGCTCTGCTCTCGGACCATGTTTAAGTGCAGTGAGAAGGGCGTAGACAGAGATTGACGTAAAAGTTTACTTAGGCTCAATGCTTTTTAAGTAAGTAGCTGCCTCCACATAGTTGGCCGCCTGCTTTTTGGGGTGTCTTAGTCTTTTAGTTTGTGCGCATTATCTTTGTTGTTGTTGTTGTTTTTTTTTGGTTGTTGCTACTGAGTCGTATACTTAATGCGAGGGCCCAACTAGGCGTATGCTTTATATGTTAAGTAGCTGCAGGCTATTTGGTCTTTGCATAATGTTCAATCACTTTCCTCCTCCTTTTTTTTTTGGCTTTGTTGTTGCCTTGATCACATTATCTTGGACAAATGTTTGAGTTTATTTTAGACTTTTAAGTGGTTTTTCCTTTGAAAATATTTTTAAGTCAAGTTCAAGAAATGAAAGTGAAGGCTAGCTTGAAGAAGGCTTGTCATAAAATTGCCATACTTTGCGGCAACACTTGCGGGAACATGAAAACAAACAACGAAATATTTAAGGATATTTTGAGCGTGTTTTCAGACACAGGCTGTCAGATTTTCTAGCAATCTGTTCAAACTGAGTAAAGTACATGGGAACATTAAGAGATTTCGATGATCATTTATGGCATCAATCAACTGGCACTGCTCTGGCACGTGTTTGCACTTGAATGGCAGCAGCTGGCAACTTGCAGTGCACCTTAAGTGGCTCAAACCAAAACCTTAATAAGAAACTTAAGAGGTCCAATATCCAACATTCGTTGAATATGTTCGGTTTAAGTTTCCACTTCCAGTTTTAAAACTGTTTTGATGACAGTAATGTAAACAAACTTTTGGTTTTCAATATATTATTGGCTTTTTAAGAGCGATGTTTCCAACTAAATTGCGCTATACAAGTCTCTTACCACCGCAGTGCTGCAATACTGTGGACATTAACGGCAGCGGATGTGTCGGCAGTTGGCGTTTTCGAGAGAAAATTTCTTCGGGGGAATTGTGGGCCTCTATTAGTTGGCGACAAATTGTGCATCCGAATGAATCACGAATTGTACCAGATTTATTGGGACACTAATTATGTCAAGCGCCTAAAACATCAGCGGTTGCACTGGACAGGACATGATACCCATATGGATGATGAAGCTCCAGCAAAACGGAAGTACAAAAGGAGAGCGAAAGAGTTATGGAAGCCTTTCAAAAACGACCAAAGCTGCGATGGGGAGACTAGGTGAAGAAAGATATCTCGAAGCTTGGTGTGACATTGACAGATTGACAGACGACATTGATTGCAGATTGCATAGATGAAGATAAGTGTCGATAATAAAACTATAATCAACCCTGGACCTTATGCCGCCTGAAACCAATTTGTCACTCAGACTAGCTTAAACCCTACCTATGCTCAAATTTCAAGATTTTGAAAAAGAAAAGATAGCTTGCTTTATTTAACCGAGCAATTTCAAAAGGCTCAACATTTACGACCCAATAAAGTATATATATTCTTGATCAGCATCAACAGACGAGTCGATAAAGATCTGTCCGTCTGTCCGTCCGTCCGTCTGTCCGTCTGTCCTTCCGTCCGTCTGTCTGTCTGTATGAACGCGTCGATCTCAGAGACTATAAGAGATAAAGTCACAAATTTTTGCATAAAGGTAGGTGTATACAATAAGCAGATCAAGTTTGTTTCAGTTTTGAAAAATTCCCTGCACTCCAACCTTTCACCGCAAAAAACTGTCAGAGGTACAACTTTCAAGTTAAAGCCTCGTGGCTTAATATACTTTAAGTAAGACCCAATATCTATATATCTATCTATCTATCTAACAAAAAACACGGGAGTTATAAGCGTAACAATTCTGCTTGTAGAAGCGAGGATTACCGCATCGTCAGTTAGATCGTGCGTGTGCGTTTGTGTGAGTGTGTGTGTTTACTTTCGTCAAAAAATAAATAAAAGCATACAAACAGGGTATTTTGTAGTCGAGGCACTTAACTGCAGTGCCCTTACTTGTTTAAATAACATTTTTCCAAAAATTCTTAAAGTTGAACTCATCATCCAAAAATTAATGATAAAATTTGGACATCATTTTTTTCAAATAGGTGGCTGTTATTTGTGAATATTTATACCCGTTACTCGTAGAGTAAAAAGGGTATCAGGCCTGTTCCGGTTTTCACTTTCGACAAAATTTGTCGAATTCGAATTTGGTAAAGTGGTTGTTGTATAAAATTTATAAATTAAATCGGCATAAAACCTTTCATTCTGAGTTCATCTTATTAAAAGAAAGAACAAGTTGTAAGGTTTGATACAGATTACCTTGATTGTTCACTTAAAAATGACACATGTATTAAATTCGAATTCACTAAAGTGAAAACCGGAACATGCCAGTATAATACAGTCGTGCAAATGTATGTAACAGGCAGAAGACAGCATCTCCGATATCATAAAGTATATATATTCTTCATCAGCATCAACAGCCGAGTCGTTATAGCCATGTCCGTCTGCGTCCTTCCTTCCGTCCGTCCGTCCTTCCGTCCGTCCGTCTGTATGAACACCTAGATCTCAGAGACTAGAAGAGCTAGAGCAGCCAAATTTTAGATGTAAGCTAGTATTGTCTGCAGGCAGATCAAGTTTGTTTCAAATTTGGGCAACGCCCCCTCCCGCCCCCGCAATAAAAAATGTTGAATAACTCCCACAATTTTTAAGATATCGAGCTCAGATTTTGCAGTGTAGTCTATGTGGCTAATATCTACAATCTCAAATTTTCAAAAGGATCGGATAATAAATGGCCGAGTTAAAAATGTTGCATACTTATCCGAGCCGCATGAAGTTAATAAACACTAATTGAACTGAGTAACGGGTATTTCGAAGTCGGTAATTTTTGCTGGAACATTATTTGACAAAATCAGAAGAAATACACAACAAAAATATATATCAGCTTTATTTCCCAACGTTATACAAAAGTAAATAAAAAAGCTAAGGACCATTATTTATGTTATATTTGCTACAATGGCTATATAAAACCATTCCATAAAACAGTTTTAAGTCTGAATACATAAAAGATAAATTGTGATAAATTGCGTGTGATAAAAACGTTGGCCTTGTTCACCAGCACAAATCGTTAACAGAAAATCGATAGATCTAGTTCGAATTCTGAACTGAACTATTGTAGTGTGCAATCTGATGTGATTAGAAATTCTAATTTGGAATGGTTAAAAAATACATACAAACTCCAACTGTCATTTAAAATCAACCAGAGCTGGCAAATAACTGTCAACACTCTCCGACTGTCAGAAAATAACAGTTTGTTTACGAACACAACGAAAGAGGGTTTCTCTCGTGTCTTTCACAAACCGTTTTGCCGAGAGCAAACGTCCGAACACCTAACAGAAAACAAATGAGGCGAGAGAAAAACTGTTTCGCTCAGTGAGAAACAGTTTGTGCTGCGCTTGCTTCTGTTTTGTTCTGAGCTTAATCGCATTGAAAACACTTATTTGCGAGCTATGAAATCAAATTTTATTAATAACTCCTTGTGCATGATGTTTGATGTTGATTTTTGATGTATGCTGATGAACCAGATCTGGGAATGCTGATTAAAATTATATTCCATTAAATCTCTTAACATACAGGGTTGCCCATATTCGACTGACCCATGTTTTTTTTTAAAAAAATCGAAGAAAAAAATAAAAATTTGGCGGTTCGCAATCTTAATCATTTAATTTGTTCCAAGTAGATTTGTTTACATCAATTTTTGAATATGATATCTCTCAAATGGCCGCCTCTGGCGTTGATGGCGTATTGTGCCCTTTTTGCAGCATTTTCCATCGTTTTCGCCAACATTTCGGCCGGAATAGCGGCTATTTCTTCACGAATGTTGTCCTTGAGCTCTTCTACGGTCCTTGGCTTGTTAACGTAAACCTTTGACTTCAAATATCCCCACAAGAAGAAGTAAGGCGGCGTCAAATCGGGCGAACGCGGTGGCCAGTCCAAATCACCACTTTTCGACAGCAAACGGCCCGGAAACAATTTCTTCAGAAAATCGATTGTTATGCGACTTGTGTGCGGTGGAGCGCCGTCTTGTTGAAACCAGAACTGCCTCATACGCTTTCGACGAATAATTGGCATCACAAAATTGGTCATCATGTCGCGATAACGCTCCTGGTTGATGGTAACAGCATGGCCATTTTCATTTTGGAAGAAAAACGGCCCAATGACCGTTTTCGCACTAACGCCGCACCAAACTGTGACTTTTTCGTCATGAAGAGGCACTTCTTGAATCTCCTGAGGATTTTCAGTGGCGTAAATACGGCAATTTTGATTATTTACGGTCCCATTCAATGTGAAATTTTAATTTTTTAAAAGCACGTTGAGTTTTCACAATTGACTTGTTCTGTTGAATGTAAATTTCAACTATTTCAACTATTTTCCACTAAAATTTAGAACTAGTTGAAAATACAAGCTTTAAGTCAAATTTTAATGTCTCTTGAACCCAGTCAGATGAACACGGCCCTTGTTTTGGTTATAAGCATAAAAAGTTTCGATGTTTAGAATTAATCATATTGGCTTTAAGTAGAATTTACCTAGTTTACTCTAAGAGTAAAGGGTACATATAATAAATTAGTACTTTTTCAAATAATGCATAGTTTTTCTAGTTCAAACATAAAGTTTTCGTACATCCAAAAGAAAATTCTGACTTATACTTAAGCTTTGCAAAGCATAAGAGAAGATTCCAAATGAATTGATTTGACACTTAGTCAGACTTTATCCTCATCGGATTGAATAAAGTGTGAAAATTTCGTGAGGCGCCCAAGACGGCTATAAGGAACAAACATATATGCATTCACTTTTATATTTAAGTTGGGCGTTTGACATTTCACTTTCGATATTTCTTTACCTCATGCACTTTACTCCTATACATAATAATACACATTTTCTATAAGCTTGTACGCACGCCTCAACTCACAAGAAATAAAGAAGAGCAAATTATGCATACTTTACCATGTACTGGCATGAAAATCCCCACCAAACCAAAAATCCAATGTCGACAACAAAAAGCGCCATCAAAATTGCTTACATGGCACATTTATCTTACGGCTGTCTTTAACAGCAACTTATTGTCAATTTTCTTGATAACAGACTGTTAAATCCTCTCGCACACACACACACTGGCATCGGGGTAACAACTTGCTCATCACTTGAGCGGAAGTGTTGGCAAATGCAGTGATTTTCAATCTCAATGCGACATTTTGATTATTTCCATGTTAGCAAAAAGCAAAAAAAAAGCGAAAACACAGAATGAGATGACACTCACACACACACAACCACACACACGACGTCTGCATCAAGTGTCAGAGCTCGGCGCACGTTTGCCGCACCGGAAGCGCTGCTTGTGCAAGACGGAAATTGCTTTATGCTACACACAATGTCATCGATGCCGCATAAGTACAACCCACAGAGCAAAAGCTCAACAAAAAATTGAGAGCGACATTTAGACATTTCTTTCTGATTGCAAATTGTGCAGCCCTCAATTGCACATCGGTCAATATTTTGCACTCCTCACCTCCCGACCCCGCAGGATATCGCGAATGCTCGGCACGCGGCAGCTGCAGCTTGCCGAGTGCGTGAGGGTCTCAAATGAATTTAATTAGAAAATTGTGCGCAGCTTCTTGCGGTCACAACTTGCCAAGAAACAGCAACTTGTGGCTAAAACTGAAAACAAAAAAAATATAAAAAAAAACTTTTCACGCCAGCCGATGCCGCTAGAGAATTAAGAGAGAAAAATGATAATAACCGCATTGGGAATTTTTCTTAATTTGAGCAATAGTTTTTTGAGGCGCGAAAAGTTCGCCAAAAAAGGGTCAACGAGAAGGAGCCTTTTAGTTAAATTTGACTTTAAAGTAAGCTTTTAGAAAAATATTAACGGATAAAGCACTTCTAGTGTAAATCAACTTTAAGTGGCCCTTTGTCATCGAACTTTTTTAATCTGCCGATACGTGGTGTACCTTACCTTATTTTGGTATTACCAGATTCTAACAATTGACAATAGTGCTAATAGTTCCCGACAAACAAAAAGTACCCCACTTAAACTACACCATAGCCCAATTTCGCTTTTCTCTGCTCTCCAAGAGAAAGCCGAATGAATTCGCATTCATTCACTTATCATTGTGTGACTCAGTACGCATAGAAAAGCAAGAAATTCGAATGTTTTCTCTATTGCTTACCAAAAAGCTCATTGTTCTGTCCTCTCCACTAGGGTTGTCGATATATCTCAAAATATCAAAGTCAATGATATCAAAAACCTAAGTTTTTAATATTGATATTTGATATATCGATAACATACCTGTTTTCTAATCTTAATGACCAGTGCAAGTGGTAGCTTTATCTGATCTATCCCATAGCATAATTTAAAGATATCACTGACTTAGTTTTCTCAAATTAGGCTATGTTGTCAAAATAACTTGGTTGTGAAGTTTTGTGCATTAACTCTAAAAAAACTGTGGAGAAATCTCAAAAAATACGTCGGTGTCCCAGAACTTGGAGAGACTGAATTTTCTTTTTCGAAAGTCTAATTAGAAGATGTGAGTATATGATAACAGTTCAACTACAAAAATGGGACTGCGTCTCTCGCAAATAGTTTATAACATTTTTTATTCACATTTGTTTTGATGTTTTCTACATTGAGTTAGACTTGTCAGCCCTGGAAACATATTTTGCGTCCATGACAACTGGCCTTGGTTCCAGAATTCAGCTTGATTGGTTTGCCAAGATTTCCTAACAAAATACGTCAGGTTTGAAACCAACAAAAAGAGATTTCTAGGACACCGAGATTTGGTTTTGGGTTGAAATTTGGTTGGATGATATTTCTGGGACACCTCCGAAAACTTCACATAATTAGAAACACCATCAAAAATCAAAGAAAGCCAAAGTGATTTGAATTAAGTCTTAAGTCTACAAGGCTTAGAGACTAATAGATTTTGATTTCTGCCTAAATCACAATAGGCATTGCGACGGTCATGGTATGCCAACCATCCATATGGCCGCTTGTATATTACCACTTGTTTTAAAGTCTTCATACTCAATTTCCGACTAGCGGGTTCGAAACAAAATTTACCAATTGTTTAGGTTCGGAAATTTCATGTTCCTGCCTTTGCATGAAGGTTTTCTTTCGAAGCTTGGTTTATCCCATGCCTTATACAAGTTTTTTATGCAAATTCACCTAAAAACAACGTCTTCGTTTACAAATTTGGTCTAACAATACATGGAATTATTCCGATTAAATTCCATTTCGTAAGCTTCCAATGAAAAGTATTACCAGAAGTAATATTATTTTTTTGTAAGCTTTTGAAAAAGATTAAAACTTTTCATTGGTACATTTTTCTATCGAGAGATCAGGGTTAAAAAGTGCTTAAAAAATATTTCTCAG
>JAWNNO010002583.1:0-34045 GCA_035044985.1 Lordiphosa fenestrarum | reverse complement strand
AGGGATCCATTCCATTCCAAATAAATCCATTTTCGGTGCGTAGGGCACAATTTCCAATCCACTGATTTAGCTTGGGCAATCTGATGCGAATTCGGTTGCTTTGCTTATGGCACACTACAACTCTTTAGTTTTAATCAGTGTAACCAATTGAACGATGTACTCGTCTTGTCAACCCACTCTTCAACAGCTGCTGTCGTAAGCTCCAGAAGCAGCAGTACAGATAACTTAGATTTAGTAGCCGTAAAAGTCGTTTCCAGAAGATCAACATTTTTGTTAAGATTGATTGCGAATACAAACAGTTTCACAAATGGCCCATCAAGTTCAAATTTATGGTAATTTGAGCTTTTAGTTGATTTTTATCCTTCACCCTTTGCCTCTTTTCAGCTCTCTCTCTGTTTCAACTCTCTTTTGGATTGACGTACAGTATTAGTCCTCAGGTTTTAAATAAAGTATGCGACACAATTTTGCGATTTTTGTAAGAGAAGAATTACCATTTTAAGTGAATGTATTTAAAACTGATGAATATTATCAACAGCATCCATTGCATATTTATGGGCGTTACAGAATATAACACAGTTCGACAAAATCAAACTTTTGGAAAAAACCCGGTATGAGACCCTTAAATTCTGATAGAAGACGCTTCTGTAAGCATCGCCTCATACCCTGTTACTCAACTGTACCTTAGGATCGCGTTCTATGGGTACTTTTGTAATAGCAACACACAGCGACAACAATTTTAACTTAGCAGTCAATGGTACAAGATAAAAATCTACAAAATTCAGCAAACACAGACAGGGTCATTGGGAACGTAATATCAAAAAATCGAGATATTCGTACAATTGGTTGAGGTACCTCCAGAAGGGGACAAACCTAAATTCTTGTATATCTTTAAAAGCGCTCGGTAGAGTTTTCTTAAAAACTAAATTTATGATGGCACAATGGGCTTTTTCGTGGGCCTAAGAGATGTTACTCTTCAGACAAAAAACCGCGAGATGGAGTACCATTTAATGATTCACCCACAACCCATTAACTAGACTAAAAAATAGAGCGAACTGCACTTTCAGATTTTCTTACGAAGCATTTTTGCGCTGACTACGATCATTTTTGTACTAGCAATTGACTTACGGCAACATTGACCATTTAGGGTATTAACTGCTCCCAAAATTTATGCAATTAATCTAATGGGTAAATAACTGCATTACCAGCTGGAAAACAGATATCATCATTAAAAAACTTTAGTTCGAAGCATCTTAGTGTATCGCGGTAAGTTCATTAACGACATTTTATAGTGCATTTGTTCAAGTTTCTTGCTTGCAATGAAGCAGATTACCTATGAGATTAATGGCATAATTTTGGTGAAGCTTGTAATACCCTAAATGGTCAATGTTGTTCTAAGGCAGTTGCTTGAACAAAAATAACCATTGCCCGCCAACCAAGGCTATATTGGAGAAAACGAAATCGCAGTTTGGTCTATTTTTGGATCTACTTTATGACCTACATGGAGATGTTCGTGGGTGGATCTTAAAATAGTACTCCATCTCGCGGTTTTTTGGCCGACGAGTACCATCTTTTATGGACGTGCACTGGCCCATTGTGCCATCATAAATTTAGTTTTTAATAAAAATCTACCGTGCGGTTTTAAAGATATTCAAGAATTTGTGTTTGACACCTTCTGGAGATACCTTAACGAATTGTACGATAAACGCGATTTTTATACTCTGTACCGTAGTTACATAGAGTATTATAAGTTTGTGCAAAAGTATGTAACATCCAGAAGGAAGCATCTCCGACCCCATAAAGTATATATATTCTTGATCAGCATCAACAGCCGAGTCGATATAGCCATGTCCGTCCGTCCGTCTGTCCGTCTGTCTGTCTGTCCGTATGAACGCACAGATCTCAGAGATGGTAAGAGATAGAGGTTTGACGTGTATCGGTCATATGCTTCTTATGTCTGCAGGCAGATCAAGTTTATTTTCAATTTTGGCCACGCCCCCTCCCGCCCCCGCAATTTAGAAAAAACGTCATATCTCCCACAGTTTTGAAGATAGATGGCTTGTTTCTTCTGGACATATTTAATTATTAGAATAACTTATCGATCCGCCAAAGGAATGAAGAAGATCGGATGAACGGTTTTCGAGCTATGATCAAAAGACAAAATTTCTTGGTACAGAGTATGTTATAGTCGGGCTTGACCGACTTTCGTTCTTGTTTGATATTACATTCCTAGTGACCCTGTCTGTGTTTGCTGAATTTTGTAGATTTTTGGTCTGAACCATTAATAACTAAGTTAAAATTGTTGTCGCTGTGTGTTGCTAGTACAAAAGTACCCATAGAACTCGAACCTAGGGTACAGATGAAAAACTGGGTATGAGGCGATGCTTACAGAAGTGCCTTCTATCAGAATTTAAGGGTATCAACCCGGGTTTTTTTTAGTGTCGTACTGTGTAATAGTTTTAAGCAAATGTAATCAAAATGGTATAACTTTTCTTTTTAAAATCACAGAACTGTTTGGCATGGTTTATTTTAGAGATAAAGGAGCCAAAACACACTAAAATGTTACTTATAAATCGAGACTTCAAAAGGTTATAATTTTACTTTTACAGCAACATTTTGTTGAAATTACGTCAAATCTAGACGTGATGAGTCATTCCAAAAACATATACCTGTTTAGCAACGACAGCCCTTTAATATGCTGGAATGTACTGACTAGTTTTAGCAAGCTCAATTCAATTTTGTTAATTTCCAAAGTAATCCTTTTCGCAACTTAAATCAAGCTCTGCCAAGCTAAAACCGGGATCAATACAAAAAGTCGGACCAGCCGGAAGAATGCACAAAACTCAGGGATGGTAAGAGAAAGAGTTTCGACCTGTTTGTCTTTGGAAAATTAAATTTCTGAACCAATTAGTTATGCTGAGATGTCTATAGTCAAAAATGGAACTTCTCCGTTCTTCTCTCAAAGATTTTATGCCTCCTCTCTCAAAAAATGCAAAACATGGCCATTTCAGGTAGCACAGTGAGACCAATTTGCATACAATTGGCCACTGTTGAACTGAAAGCTAAATTTATAATTTTTTTTTGGGTTTCATTAAATTGCAAACGTAAACCAAATTGAATACATCCATTTATCTATATATCTCTTTGAAATGACAGTAAAAGTGGATGGGGATTTGGTTTGGAATTTGAGTGCTCCACGTCCATGCGGCGTCTGCGTGCTAAATGCGAGAGCTGAATGCATAAATAATGCCGATTTAGATTATTCTGGAAAAAAAACAACACGACTACACAGAAACAGAAACATCAGCATAGGAGCTGGGCCTGCATTTGGAGTTGGACAAAAATGCTACAAAACCGCAATGTAGACGACGATGACGAGGCCATAATCAGGCAAATTAATATGCAAATTTATGCACAGAGAAAAACGAAACCGCAAACGCATGTGGGCCTTGGCTGGTTGTTATCGGCGTTGGAAAACGTGCCGCACTTCCTGGACCGGGTGGCTTGGACGTGGGCCGTAACCGCTCGAACATCGTCAAGCTGTGAAATAATAAAAACAATTCGAACAAAAGTTTCATTTAATTTTGCTCAGCCCTGGACAGAGTTGACTGGCAGGGCCATTTCCTATCCACCGGGCGCCCATTTCTCAGTGTCTGGCTGAGTCTGCTGCCGCGCTGCTGCCTTTATACCGCATTAATTTCGAAAGTAGCGCTACGTGTGCCAAAAATCATTAGCAACGGAATTACGCTCAATGAAATGCAGTCGACGTCGTCGACGACGACGGGTCGACAACAAACAAAAAGGGGGAAAGATGCGATAATAAAGCGTGGCCAGGCCGATGCCGGGACCGGGACAGGGACAGGGAACGGGAACGGAACTGGGTGTGGGGAGGCACACCCGCCCGGCAGCCGTCCGCTGCTGCTTATAAATTTACCCTAACGACAAGTTAAATGCTCGATATCAAGCCAGGGGTTCTGCCGGAAAGGGAAAATTGATAACAATGTCGCAAGTTTTGTGGGTAAAGTCAAGTTCCATGTAAGCTAAACACAAGTCATACTCCCCCTGCCTTCGATTTTGATTTAGTTTCAAGGAATCGGTATATTGGCATTGGTAGCTACTTAAAGCGGGAAGTAAGTCTAATGTTCTTTGATATTTTTATTCATTTTATAAACTCTAAAACCAACTATTCAGTTTGTAGAACATGCAAGCACAACTTTCGATGCACTGCACTAATTATCCATGCTTAACCAGTGTTCGACATTGGACATATTGGTGGGTTACCCGGCATACACGTTGGAATGGGTCGATAAACGACGTAAACGAAGAACAGTACCATCTAAAGAAATTGGTCGGCAGTTAAAAATGTACTTATTTCTTTCAATAGGTCTTTACTCACCACACTGATTAATTTAGAAGGAATCATCGCTTACCACTCGGTTTTTTAAGTTGAAAAAGATTTTCGATTTGGTTTTGAGCTCTGATTTGAAGGTCAATTTATACAAAAATCTGTAGCTGAAAATTTAGCTTCGGTGGCATTGATTTTCAACAGTTTCTTATGTGTGAGCCGTGTCAAATGTACGCTAATCGTGCATTATATAAGATGGGCTGAAATGGTGATGGGATCTTTGACAGAAGCGGGAATAAAGCGCTGCAGAAAATCACCGACGTGAAAAACAAAAGGAACACCAACCATTCCTTTTCTTAATATAGTGTATATCGCATTTCTCTAATTGTCACAGTAACCAGCAAATAGCAGAGAAAATTCCAAGTTTATCCGACACACAAACACCCAACAAAAAGTAGTCATCCAAAATTACACCATTAAAACTATTGAGTTTCAAATTCTGTCTTATACTTCAGGTATCAAGTTGATATTTTCGAAAGTATAAAAATGATATTTCGGGATATCAAATTGATACCAATTTGTATCAGTTCGAGTACTTTCTTTAGTAATGGTTTTGGTACCAGCAGCGTAAGCGAACCACGCCTCTTCTGCAGCTAACTTCTTCAGCTTCAATTTGAATAGCGCAGAATTATTTAAAAGTTATATTTGTTACTTACACAATACAATAAAATTTCTTCGTTTCGTGTGATTATATGAAAAACAAATTAAAATGTTCCACCAAACATTAGCAAAGTAAAGTTTTGGGGGCATTAATGTTAACTTGAAAGTTATTCTGTAATCACACTAAAAAAGA
Organism: Lordiphosa fenestrarum; assembly: GCA_035044985.1. Classification (NCBI taxonomy): domain Eukaryota; kingdom Metazoa; phylum Arthropoda; class Insecta; order Diptera; family Drosophilidae; genus Lordiphosa; species Lordiphosa fenestrarum. Next base: position 28,850 of record JAWNNO010002583.1, on the reverse strand, counting down.
ATACTAGAAAGATGATGTGTCCTCAGAAATATGCGAATAACTTCGTCAAACGGTAACCAAACTTATTTAAACAACATTTGACTAACGAAGAATAAAATTTACTACCATAATAAACTCTAAGAAAAAATAGCTTGAAGGAATATTGTTAAACCAGTGGTGGTTAAAGTAGAAATTTCCAAAAAAAAGTTTGAAAAACCAGATCTGTATCTCGCATTTATCAGCCAACGCGTAACATATCTAAAAGCATTGATTAATATAAACTAGAATCTTCTCGTCGCTATCGGAACTAACAAGATTATATATAGGTTTTTCAAGTTAAGTGAGCAAAATGAGCAGTAAACGGTTTTTGGGCCATATCTTCAGATTTTGGGGGTCCCCGAGGACAACCGAGTATGAGGAAGTGCCATAAGCGACATGCTCTACAGCGTACGGTAGGTCATTTCCCATTTTTTTTTCCCCTTGTAGCACGGTGTAATTGACTTTAAAGCTTGACTTTTCAACTATTTCTAAAAATTAAATCGAAATTCAATTGACTTGCAAAAAAAACCGAGCCAAAATGTAAACAAACTTCATTAGGATTGAATGGTAATTAAAAGATTAAACTATATAAATCCAGCAACTTAGCTTGAAAAGCTCAATAATAGAAAGCCAAACGTTACATTTTTTGTACAAGTTCACTATTAACTTTCAATAAAGAACATTCGTAAACTTATTTATGTTCTTATACACTTTACCGTAGGTACATAGAGTATTATAAGTTTGTGCAAAAGTATGTAACATCCAGAAGGAAGCATCTCCGACCCCATAAAGTATATTTATTCTTGATCAGCATCAACAGCCGAGTCGATATAGCCATGTCCGTCTGTCCGTCCGTCCGTCTTTCCGTCCGTCTCTCTGTCCGTATGAACGCACAGGTCTCAGAGATGGTAAGAGATAGAGGTTTGACGTGTATGGGACATATGCTTCTTATGTCTGCAGGCAGATCAAGTTTATTTTCAATTTTGGCCACGCCCCCTCCTGCCCCCGCAATTTAGAAAAAACGTCATATCTCCCACAGTTTTGAAGATAGATGGCTTGTTCCTTCTGGACATATTTAGTTATTAGGATAACTTATCGATCCGCCAAAGGAATGAAGAAGATCGGATGAACGGTTTTCGAGTTATGATCAAAAGACAAAATTTCTTGGTACAGAGTATGTTACAGTCGGGCTTGACCGACTTTCTTTCTTGTTCAACAAGGGAAGATGCAAAAATGAGAATTCAAATATCAAACTAGAATATGAAAAAGTTACAAGGTGGGGCAAGGATATAAATAGTCAAGATAAGCAGCACATTTTCTCGCAAAAATTTCATCTGATTGGCAAGTATTCAAATTTGATCTGTGAATCTCTGAATATATTATTATACTTAGAATTTGGTATTAGATTTTTATGGCAAACACTTTTACTGAACAATATATTCCTGGCACTTATTAAAATGGTTAAATCTCAGTCTGAACTTAATGATTAATCTGGTTATACTGATCCTGTAAACTGTCTAAAACCCTGACCAACTTGTATCCATACTTGAATACTTACCACATGATGTTGACACATGTTTATTGAAAAACTGTCTTCAATTAATGTTCTTTGATGTTTTTATTCATTTTATAAGCTCAATAAACTCCATAAACCAACTATTCAGTTTGTAGAACATGCAAGCACAACTTTCGATGCACTGCACTAATTATCCATGCTTAACCAGTGTTCGACATTGGACACATGTCACCCGGTCTACATGGTGGACGAGCCATGATGTAAACGAAGAAAAGTACCATCTAAAGAAATTGGCCGGCAGTTAAAAATGTACTTATTTCTTTCAATAGGTCTTTACTCACCGCACTGATTAATTTAGAAGGATTCATCGCTTACCACTCGGTTTGGTTATTAAGTTGAAAAAGATTTTCGATTTGGTTTTGAGCTCTGATTTGAAGGTCAATTTATACAAAAATCTGTAGCTGAAAAATTAGCTTCGGTGGCATTGATTTTCAACAGTTTCTTAGGTGTGAGCCGTGTCAAATGTACGCTAATCGGGCATTATATAAGATGGGCCGAAATTGTGGTGGGATCTTAAAAACAACCATAGCATACCCCAAAGCCTCTGCATTCTTCTTCGTCTTTGATTGCGTATAATTCTCTGACCGGTGTTGATTCTAAAATAAGGGAAGGGGTATGTCGGAAAAGTTTGATAGACACATCTAACAATATTCTATTAATTGCCTTTAATTATCACTTAATGCAATTTTTTAACACTGTAGTCAATACTAATTGCTTTCAAATGTTCCAAACTGGATTTTCGTTTATCAGCAGGTTTTACGAAAGGTGCAGTAGGCGGTCATTCGATTTCGTTCATTTGCTTCTATATCTTGTCTATTTCAAAGGTAAATTCTTGATAGGTGGAAACTTTATGTGCGATTCCGAGAGCGTGATAATCATTTCAGTTCGATATTTGTTAAGAAATCAGGATGAGTTCTTGTTTACATTGCACTGTGGTTCCTCCCATAAGCCAAAAATAAAAAAGTCAGAGTTAAAATTTTGACTTTAAATGTATCAACACCTCTTCATAATTGGTCTAGCTATTAAACTGTATACTTGTTTTTGTTTTGTTCTTACTCTCCTCTTCAAGAATAGCATCAAAAGAGACAGCATGATATTATTTTGACATTTCCAGCGTGAGCAACTTGCAAGTACAGCTCTCAATAAAAAAATTAGAAAAAGCATTTAAATCAAATTTATTGTGCGATGGAAGGGTTTAATATTATAAATAAAGGTATTAACTTTATTTATACAACAAAAAGTATATGTACTTCCTGCTGTGTTTTGTGTAAATCGGTATTGTGTTAAGTACTTTATTGTGGAACGTTCTGTGTTTGTCTTTGCTGTGTTTCGTTAGAGTTTTAGTTATGACCGTCACCTCACAACTCAATAAATCTTTTTGTATATGATTTATTAACATTTTAAGCTTATGATTATGTTTCATTCAAGTGCCGATAGGTGCCCAGGCTCTTGCTATATACAAAAAGGTAATCTAACTTCAACTTTAACAAATTCATTTAACAGATTGTTTTTAAGCTTTGATCCTTTCATTAAAGATCGAAGAAAGCTTTCATGTAAGCCAAAGTCGAAGCTATTAATATCAGCTATTGTTATACTGGCACAATCTATATAAAATATCTATTTTTTTCTTTCTTACATATATTTGTTGCATTTTTCTCTTATCACATGAGCTATGAAAAAATCTTGAATACTTTTTTGGTTGTTGTTGTTAAATTAATGTCACGTTTTTGCCATTTGTCTTTTAAAACGAAATGATTTTTTCAACAAAAACACGATCTTAGACTGATTATTCCTATGACAGCTCTATGATATAGTATCCCGATTTTCACAAGGCTCGCCCTGTATATTTAAAGGTATTTTTAATGGAGAGTTACAAGGTTGCGTTGCAATATAATGGAAAAAAAAAGTTTTTCATACAAACACTTTATTTCAGACCGATCGTTCATATGACAGCTGTATGATATGGTGCTCCGATCCGGCTGATTTTTATACATCATCTTACTATAAATTTATAAAAAATTTTGTGTTAAGTTTCAAGACTCTACCTCAACTGGAAGTGTTTTTGGCCGCCCTCCCCATACAACAGGAACCAGTGTGCATTGGTTGGCGTTCTTAGAATGCAACACAAAGCACTTTGAACACAAAATTAGCGTGCTATTGAAGGGAAAACTGCTTGAAAAGGAAAGATTGAAAATCTTGAAGTGAACAGCGCCACCTGTTGACCATTTTCGACTTGTCATATAAGCCTTTGCGTAGCAATTGGCCTGAGGTTTTTTCGTCTCTGTTGACTTTTGGCACCATTTGGTCGCGGTTTCAAGACTATTATGATGGTTTTGGATTAATAATTGCTTAGCTATGCCACCTTAGTTGGAAATATCAGAATATTACCACTTTTATATTGAAAAACAATTTTATGGGGTTGCCCATATTCGACGGACCCATGTTTTTTTTAAAAAAATCAAAGAAAAAAATAAAAATTTGGCGGTTGGCAATCTTAATCATTTAATTTGTTCCAAGTAGATTTGTTTACATCAATTTTTGAATATGATATCTCTCAAATGGCCGCCTCTGGCGTTGATGGCGTATTGTGCCCTTTTTGCAGCATTTCCCATCGTTTTCGCCAACATTTCGGCCGGAATAGCGGCTATTTCTTCACGAATGTTGTCCTTGAGCTCTTCTACGGTCCTTGGCTTGTTAACGTAAACCTTTGACTTCAAATATCCCCACAAGAAGAAGTCAGGCGGCGTCAAATCGGGCGAACGCGGTGGCCAGTCCAAATCACCACTTTTCGACATCAAACGGCCCGGAAACAATTTCTTCAGAAAATCGATTGTTATGCGACTTGTGTGCGGTGGAGCGCCGTCTTGTTGAAACCAGAACTGCCTCATACGCTTTCGACGAATAATTGGCATCACAAAATTGGTCATCATGTCGCGATAACGCTCCTGGTTGATGGTAACAGCATGGCCATTTTCATTTTGGAAGAAAAACGGCCCAATGACCGTTTTCGCACTAACGCCGCACCAAACTGTGACTTTTTCGTCATGAAGAGGCACTTCTTGAATCTCCTGAGGATTTTCAGTGGCGTAAATACGGCAATTTTGCTTATTTACGGTCCCATTCAATGTGAAATTTTAATTTTTTAAAAGCACGTTGAGTTTTCACAATTGACTTGTTCTGTTGAATGTAAATTTCAACTATTTCAGAGCGCTCGCGTGGCGTGTATTGTTCCATGGTAAAAATCTGCTTGGACTGACGCTTCAAACGCGGTATGTCATTAAGCGATCTGACATCTCTGTCAAAAGTTATGGCGTTGCCAGATGGGTCCGTCGAATATGGACAACCCTGTATTGGAAACTCTGTAGATTCAAGCGTTGGATTGAATACTTTAGTAAGGTTTGTCAAGAAGAGCCTGGCCAAAAATTAAGAGTGTATCTGTATGCGAAATGAAAGCGACGCAAACTAGCTCTGACCTACTTCAACGAGACTGAAAAACTGAGTGCTCTCTCCCCACAAGCCTCGGCAAGCAGCATTTGTACGGCCCCTGCGGACCAGGCGTGATATGAAATCTGCCTTCCCGCGGCACGTGCTTATTATCAAATGGAAAGGCATATCTTTTTCCAGCCTGCCTAGCTAATTAACATATAATTTAGTGTGAATTCATAATTATAGCAAATCTTTATCTCTAGTTCCGTACTGCGCTACGATAACCACAACCATAGTTTTGTTTTAGGGTTTTCCTCTCTCTAGATTTCAGTTGAATATTATTATGCACAATTCACTGATTAGTCTTATCAATCGTTAACTGATAATAAGCTTAACCAATTCACTAAATGAAATTAACAACTCACCATACCCCAATCAGTATCCGTAGATAGCTCGCAGCAGTGTCATGTTCAAGTCCAAGTCCTTTGATCTGATTAATGAGGAAAAGACACAACAGCCGGAACGGCTATATCAGCCGCGCAGAGTCAGATGGATGAAGTATATAGTGCTGCCGGTTGGTTTTGGATTCATACTAATGTTAATACTCGTCAATGTGGACTTTTCGTGTGACAGTACATTAAGCTCGGAAGCCAGAACGAATGAACTTGAGGCTGTATATGCCCGGAATGCCTGCCAAGCGGGTTCTGAGGCTCTACTTGCTATAGAAAACTATGAGTTTGTGAATGAAAGTTTGAGTCGTTACTTTTTTGAGGGTGAATTTCGCCTACTGAGCTTGGCGATTGTCAATACCAATTTGAGGCACATAGAGGAAGGCGCCTTCCAGCATGAGAGCTTGAAAAATGTACAAAGTCTAAAGCTATGGAACACTCAAATACAGCAGCTAACGGCCATAAGTTTTCAAGGACTTAAAAAACTACAAAACTTTGTGTTCAACCAGTCCAAGGATTTGTTGAAAAGTGAAGGATTCTTGGTACCACTAGCCAGCACTTTGCTCAGCGTAAGTCTGCATCTGACATCCCAGCAGGAGATAATTTACAGACCCAGTGACTTTTTTGGCAACTGCCACTATGCTAGGCTTAAGTTTGTGGACTTGAGCGGTACCCATCTGGATGAAAATCTAAACTCGCAAAGTTTCTACCAAATGCCACAACTGGAAAGCTTAAATCTAGCTAATTGTGGACTTAATAGCATAGACCTGAAGACTTTTAGCAGAAATTTTGGAACCTTACGCTATTTAGATCTTAGTGGAAATGCTCTGGCCACACTAAGTGAACAATTTATGAAAGCGGTACTGCAGCATGACATCAGTTTGGAACCATTTGAGAAATCTGCAGTTATTGAAGCACAGGCAATGGCTTTTTTTGGACCAGTTGTAAGAACCAGTGAAGCGCCCTCAACAACTTCAACCACAAATGTGACCAACGAAGAAGATAACGATTCGACTAAAAGTACAGTTTTTGTTACCACCTCAACCACAGGCTTCACAACATCAACCACAGGCTTCACAACCCCAAACACCATTGAAACCAATGAATGTCCTGACGAGGCCACATTTTGCATCAAAGCCATGTGCTCGAATAGCACTGGGTATGAAAGTGAACATATCATACCCTACAATGTAAGCCTACAGTTTGAGAATAAGAATGAAAACGCTGTTCGAGTTACTCCCACACCGCAGCAGGTGGTCAACTCGCAGTTGGCCTATTTTGACAGCTCCAAGGCAGCCAATATTGTAACCCTGGACAATACCAGTGAATCTACCTGGGAAATTGATAACTTAAAGTGTGCCACTGTCTACACATTTTGTCTAATGATTCAGCAGGGAACAACTTCTCCATACAACTGTCGTTCGCATCGCACCTTAAATTGCGCCCAACTTGAGACATTAACCTGGTTTGAGGAATACAATGTGCTGATCATAAGTCTGGGTACATTGGGCATAATGATTTGCTTATGTTTGGGTTTATTTACGGTTTATGGTTTGCTGCGTCTACAGCCAAGGTGGCTGAGAGGCAGTAAACGTCTAGTAAGACCACTACGCGACTCTCAAACCATGTTTCTTCTGCCCAAGGATGGTGAGCAAGCTCATAACGGCTTAACTGGGTGAGTTGGTGTCTGAGTCGGTATTTACACGATGAAGTTTCATGCTATCTTTTACCCCACAGCTCTTCAAAACCCAAACTGAATGATTATGACTATGTGGCCTACTGTCGACAGTTGAACCAGACGAAAGTTTATCAACCAGATGCAAATAAGTGCAATGAACCGCCCAAAGAACGTGCTCCATCCATACCACCATCTGTCTCATCCTACGAACAGGAAGATAACACCAAGAGGAATAATTATTTATATGAAACATTTGAGTTATACGAGGAACTGGTCTAAGGAAGTTAATAGAATTTGATGTTCTTAATGAAGCAAGAAATGTTGTTTGGTAATTAAGTTTTCAAATTCAAGTATTTCTAAACAGGCTTTTCGAAAACCAAGTCAGCTACTCTACTAAAACGCTGATACACATTCAAAAAAACAAGTAGTAGGATTCGTACCGCTTATGTGTGTTTTGTTTTGTTATTGGACGTACTTAAACAAGTTAGGAAACATTCTAAAATCAATTACTTTTCCAGCTAACAAAAAGTGTGAAATGCAAAATGCCATGTGTTCTTAACATTCCCAACTGGTTGTAGTCTCGGAAGTAATCTGGAAAGGTGTGTGAAGCGTAAATTACTGCCGTCGATTGCTCGCCTGCGCTGCGGTTTCCGCAGCCGATCCACTTGACAGCCTACATTATCCTAAGCCCAGCTTGCAAAGAAGTTTCTTGACCTCTCATTAGACTCATCCCTTCGATTTTTTGAGTTTCGTTTACAAACTTTTCTTAGAAAATCACAAAAATTACAAATAGCCCACTTACTATTCCGGGTTATCAATTCTCTGTCTCCTCCAAATAAGAACAAGTTGTTCTCGTTATTTTTTGAATACAAATGATCCAAATGTTCTTAAAATGAGCTCAATTGAACTCAACTCAACCACCGCTCAGTATAGTATAAATTGTCATTTAGACGTTCGTCTTCAAATGGTATGCAATGGTGCAGTGAGCTAGCAAGTCACCGTAGTTGAGTGCAAAATATCTGAAAAATTGCAGGAACGATCTGTCGAAAAAATAGTTCTAGTGAAAAAAGCTTTGTTGTTTTCAATTGAAACATCTCCAAACTTTGAATTTCTTTGTTTGCTATTCATTCCCATGGTTCCACCAAGTTTGGTCGAAATCGGACATCTATAGAGTATAGCTGCCATAGAAAAGTAGAGTCCAAAAAGTAGTCTTAGTAAGAAAAATTTGTTTGTTTTTAATGTAAACCTCTTTAAAATTGTCATATATTTATTTTATAAGCTTTCACACAATTCTTCAATGTCTTGTCAAAATCGGATGACTATAGCATAAAGCTGTCATAGGAACGATCGGTCGAAAAACTAGTTTTAGTGAGAAAAACTTTTTTGTTTTCAAAGAAACCGCCTCAAACTTTGTAGTTCTTAGTTTGCTATGCTTTCCCATAATTCTACAAAGTTTGGTCGAAATCGGACATCCATATAGTATAGCTGTCATAAAAAAGTAGAATCAGAAAAGTAGTCTTTGTGAGAAAAACTTTATTATTTAATTTTTAATTTTTTAATTTTATTACAGTATTATCCCAACGCTACAGATACATAAGTACTACAAATTAGTGCATTGGTCACAAAAACATAAGGGACGATATAATAGAAATGTAAATAAAAGCTAAGAATCCTAACTGATATAATTTAACTCTATAATTTTTTTGATTTTTGTTTTTTAATTTTGTAAATTTTGTGATTTTTTTTTTTTTTGATTTTATTTTTAATTCTAAATAATAGTATGTCCTATGTTTGTCTTATGAGGTGGTTAATTACTTTAGATTTAAATTGCGTTACGTTCCCAATGGTCTTAATGTTATACGGCAGGTCATTCCAATAGCGAGCAGATTGAATAAAAAAGTGGTTTTCTGAGCTGGCCAGGATTACGCGCTGGCAGACTATATTTTTTGTTCGTGCTGACATAGCAAGTTGTATGTTTTGATAGAGATAGTGCGATTCTTTAGTTGTTAAGATTCTGTGTAGCAGTAACACTGTGCGAAGTCTGATCCACGACTCTAAGTCAAGGCCTAGAATTTGCTTAGCAAAGTCCGAGATATGGTCTCTGCGACCGAGATTGTAGACGTATCTTACGATTGAGTTAAATTTCACCCTCAGCATTTGCATACTGTTCGAGTCGCTGCTACCAAAAACTTCCACACCATAAAATAGAGCCGGGATGAGACATGTTTTAGCGACTAAAAGCCTGAGATGAAGAGGAATAAGTTTTTGAGTCAGCGATAACTGCCTAACTAGCCCAAATGTTTTCCCGGACGCTTTGGTGATGTGGTTGCTCCACGTTAGGGTATTATTAAATTGGATTCCCAGGTTAGTGGTATCCTCAGCATATTCCAGCGAAACATTGTTTATAGTCAGCTTTGGCAGATCACTGACATTCAGGACCTTCTTATAAATTACTAAACACTTAGATTTTTTAGGATTAAGCCCCAAACCATTCGCTTTAGCCGACTCGCTTATTTTCAAAAGATCCCTGTTACAGATTCTAACACACTCATTTATTTCACGTAACGGTCGACTTACATAAAGTTGAACATCATCGGCATACAAATGGACGTCACAGCCTATCAGACAATAGAGAAGAGTAAGGGCCCTAAGACTGAACCTTGAGGGACACCACGAGTAAGACGTACGAAACCGGACATACAAGACCCCGAAACCACTGCTTGTTTTCTGTCACACAAATATGATTTAATAAGACGAGTTGCAGTTGAGGAGAAATTATACAGTTTTTTAAGCTTGGTACTTAAAATAGTGTGGTCGACTGTATCAAATGCCTTACTTAAATCTAGTAGGGCTAATAATGTGACATTGTTTTTGTCCACCTGCCTTCTGATGTATCTACTATCTTTAAAATGGCTGTTGTGCAGCTTCTGAACTTTTATTTTCAATGGAAATGTCCTTGAAATAGGCATTTTGATATGTACTATGCTTTTACACAACTCTAAAAAGTTTGGTCCAAATCGGTTGAGTATAGCATATAGCTGCAGTGCGAATGATCAGTCGAAAAAGAAGTTCTATTGAGAAAAACTTTTCTGTTTTAAATGGAATCCACTGCAAACTTCTAATATGTTCGTTTGTAAGGCTTCTGCATGATTCCTCTAAGTTTGCTCGAAATCGGACAACTATATAGTATAGCTGCGATAGAAAAGTAAGGTCCCTTAAGCTGTCTTAGTTAGAAAAACTTGCTGCAAGGGTATACAATCCTTATCTTAACAATTTTACTAAAGTATTTATTATACCCTTGCAAAGGGTATTATAATTTCGCCCACAAGTTTGCAACGCATAGAAATATTCATTTCCGACCCCATAAACTATATATATTCTTGATCAGGGTGACGAGCTGAGTCGATTGAGCTTTGTTCGTCCGCCTGTCTGACTGTTTCTACGCGAACTAGTCTCTCAGTTTTAAAGCTATCGAACTGAAATTTTGCACAGAGTCTTCTTTTTGCTGCACACTACTAATATGTCAGAACCGAGCGGATCGGCTGACTATATCTCATAGCTCCCATAGGAACAATCGGTCGGAAAACTAGTCTTAGTGAGAAAAACTTTTTTCTTTTCAATGAAAACGTCTCCAAACTTTGTAATCGTAGGTTTTCTATGTTTTTTTTTATAATTCTATCTAGTTTTATTAAAATCGGACAACTATATAGTATAGCTGCCATACAAAAGATGGGTCTGAAAAGCAGTCTTAGTTAGAAAAACTTTTTTGTTTTTAATGGTAGCATCCTGCAATTTTGTATTTGTTTGTTCTACATGCTTTCACATAATTTTCCAAATTTTTGGGCAAATCGGATCACTATATTATATAGCTCCCATACGAACGATCGGTCGGAAAATGGGAAAAAAAAGTATTTTTTTAAAATATTTAAGCGAGCACTTGCAAGGGTATAAAAACTTCGGCGCAGGCGAAGTTGGCTTAGCTTTCTCGTTACATATATGTCTTAACTCAAGACCCACAACTTATGAAACAATCTGGATAAATATGCAGATAATTTTGTGTACATTGAAGCCAACTTAAAGATAACAACACAGAAAGTCAATCAAGACTTTAATATACTTTTACCCAGCAAAGTGTATGCTCTGCAGCATCGAACTTTCTTTTGATTATAGCTAGACCATCGCTTGTCCAATGTTTACCAATTCTTGAGCATATCAATAAAGATTTCTGATTACCAAGTATTTAAGTACAAGTTGCCAACCAACTATCTACAAAATTGTGCAAGACATTGACATTGTTTCCAAATAATCTTTATCTGACTGAATGTATATTTGTAGTTATAATTACTTAGGGCCAACTGTCACATAAACTAACAAATAACAAAGTAAATTGTGAGTTTATCTGACACATAGTAACTATTTAGAAGATGAGAAATCGGCCCTTGGAGAAAAAAAGTTTGCCTGCAGAGAGATGTTTCCTTCTGGCTTTTACATATTTTTGTAAATATTCTAAAATAGTTCAAAATGTATATTATAAATCAGTAAACCGTACTTAAAGATGGAACATTTGCATACTTAAAATAAGAGCTTTAGTTTTGTCACCGCTTGTACCTAATTCATGAACAATGTTCTTTATTATACTTCTGGCAAAAAGTGTGCTCAATTTGAAGAACATTCGGCTTACATGAACCGTTCGCTGTGTCCTTGTAATAACTGCACTTTTGTCAGCTCTAAAGCTCATCCATAACCATTCACAGCTCAGTGACCAAAGGGCCAGCACAAAAGCCACTCTACGACACTGCCCCGACTCCACTCCCCCCATTGAAACAAAAGCGCAAAAATAGAAGTCGGAAGAACAAAAACAAAAAAAAAAGAAAGGGGAAAAAACAGCGAACAAAGCAATTTACTGGAATTACAAGAGCGTCTCTAATTGTTAAGTAAGCATAATGTGTGTAACATATGGCCGAGACTTGGCTGGACTTTGACTGAATCCCTCGTTGGCTCATCCGTGTGGGGATGTGCCTGGGAAATTATGGCAACGACAGTCTGCAGGGCATCCAAGTAAGCACACAGGCAAATAAATTGGCAAGAATGCTGGAAATAATTTATATGTGGAGTATGAGAAGAGATGTCGGCCATAAAAAGTGCTTGCATGTGGCAAGTCAACAAACTAAACTTTGGGGGGGGACAACAGTCTGCAGCTCATTAAAGCTTAATGGAAGGAAAATATTTGCCATCTCGTTTTATGATTTAGTTTTCACCCTCAGTAAGTGCCTTCTCTGATGTCACATTTGTTTTGTCCCCAGCTCGTTCGAACTCAGTTTCACTGCTTCCAAATTGTAATTTTATGTCTAGTCTAAAAATTAAATTGGAAATGGACTACGACCACAGCGGTTCGCCTGTAAATCCCGGACCTCTGTGTCACTCTACACCCAAACCAAGGGCCCTGCCTAAGGATTCAATTGGTAGTGTTCCCATCAGTGCCTACAGCTGGTATCGTGTGCTGGTGTTTTGCTCCTCGAACCGCAAGGAAACCATTAACCAAGTGCTAAGGAAACTTCGTCGATTGCTGCGGCCGGTGAAGCTGGTGCCGCGCTATCTTCATTCTGGCGGCGAACCAGATGCAGCCGAGGATGCCAGGGCCACGTTTACCTTCTATGTGAACAACTATAAGACGGCCAGTGAATTGCTGCGTCGTAGTCGGCGTTTGTCCCATTTGCAGATCAGGGTTAATGATCGTATGCCGTCGATACGCGCAAGTTGCTGCCCGCGCTCCTTGCAAAAGGTCCTCAAGTCGCGCTACAATCACCAGACGCGTTGCCTTGATCTAACTCTGTTCCACCTGGATAAGGCTTGGAGCTATGATTTCTTTGCTTTGAAAAAATTCGAGTGCTTGAGAGCTGCCATTGATATTATGGAAAAGGAAATGCCGGAACTGGTTTATCTGCAACTAGACAGCAACTACTTGAGTCAGCTGAATGCGTTCTATGAAGTGGATATAAAACTTCCACACCTTCGTTGCATTTCACTGGAAAACAATGACTTGGAGGATGTGGAAAAACTCAAGGTGTTCCAGTATTTACCACTGATGAAGTTAAATGTGGCACGTAACCTATTGCAGTCGAACTATGAGGATTATATTTTGGACATGTGGCCTGGGCTAAGGGTGTTAAACGGTGTGGATGTCTCCCAACGCAACATTCTAGTCAACCCCAACCCTGAGCCACGACACTTAATATTCCCAGCTGTCCAATGAGACGGGCCTAAATTTGAAGTGGAGTCGACGTGACCTTCAGGATAATAACTGGAATTATAATAAAGCCTTCTGGGCATTCATCAGTCTATATCGAAAGGGAGAGATTCCAGGCGAGGCATTTATACAATCAGACACCACAGTTTCAGCTTAGTTTAAGTTTTGTTTTGTTGTTAGTTTTAGTTACGGTTCAGGTTTTTGTTAAAAACGCGCTATTTGACTTTGGATACTACAAATGTTACTCTAAATTTAAAAGAAAATTCGATTCAATAAAGTTCAACAATTCGATCATTTTGTTTACAATGATACCAAATAAAGTCCAACTAAGTCTTAAATCTACCTTGTACCTTCGAAAAGTGTATGCCTCAGCAGCAGCGAACTTTCTTTTGATTATAACCAGGGATGCAACCCAATCTAATATAATTACTGGTTCGGTTCTCAGTGGTTCAGACAGTTTCTGAACCGCCGGTTCGGTTAATTACACGGTTTTTGGAACTGACTGAACCGTGGTTCCGGTTCGGTTCAGTGGTTCACAAAGGTACATTGTGAATTTTGCACACTTTCAAATTGAATTCCTATAATCCATTTGAATATCTTTAAAACCCTTAGAAGAATGTCGCAAATATATTGTGTCAGGTTCAAAGGATTCGTCTATAAGATCCTAGAGGAATGATCTTTGAAAACAGAGAATGTCGGCCAGAAAAGATTAGAATAGAAAAGTATAAAAACTCTCCTGGTTAGCATTGAATTAAGGTGAATGTATTACAGAAAATTCCACTAGAGGAAAGAATGTACATTGATGGTACGTATATTAAGAGATCGGAGGGCAATTACAGAAGACTTTCAGAATTACTTGTTCTTAAATTTTCGTTAGGTCATCCTTAAAAGTTACGGCATAGGTAAGAATTTAGAGAGTCGAACGATATGTAGAAAAATTGTCTTGGGGAAACGATTCAAATCCCCCAAAATAATAAGTATCATTGGCTAGAGGAAAGCGACTCCCTGTCTAAAAACAACAACAAGTGACAAGTTTTGTACCGACATATTTTTAAGACTCATAGTTTTTGATGTTGGATGTGTATGGATGTTAGATGTGCTCAGTGCCTATAACACTAATCGTTACTATTCACCAAATCACGCTCTCATCGCTAATGACATTACCATCCATAGCGACTTAGTAGGATGTACATAAAATCAGTGAGTGTGAATGTCCTCCTCATACCTGTACCCTTTTTGTGATTTGGATGTACCCATCCGAAAACTACGGTTACTGCAAAAAACGAGAGCGCAAGTTAAAGTCGGCCAGTTCTCAGTTCAATTAGTGTTTAATAACCTCATGCGGCTCAAATAAGTATGCAACATTTTTTTAACTCGGCCATTTATTATCCTTTCCTTTTGATTGTAGATATTGGCCACATAGACTACACTGCAAAATCTGAGCTCGATATCTTAAAAACTGTGGGAGTTATTCAACATTTTTTTATTGCGGGGGCGGGAGGAGGCGTGGCCAAAATTTGAAACAAACTTGATCTGCCTACAGACAATACTAGCTTACATCTAAAATTTGGTTGCTCTAGCTCTTCTAGTCTCTGAGATCTAGGTGTTCATACAGACGGATATCGGATGATATCGGAGATGCTTCCTTCTCGCTGTTACATACATTCGCACGACTTTAGTATACCCTTTTTACTCTACGAGTAACGGGTATACAAATTTGTGTATCTCACGTTGAAATTAACCAAAGCGTTTGTAACGCTTATAGAAAGCATCTCCGACCACATTAAGTACCATATATTTATTCTTGAACAGAATCAACAGCCTTGTCGATTTTGCCGTCTGTCCGTCTTTTTGTCCCTATAGGCAGACAGAAAACACAAACATAAACTCCTGATAATTGCAGGCAGACCAGATTCTTTTCAAGTTTTGCCATGCCCCCTGACTCCTTCACATATTTTAGTCATAGTCATTTGTCAAGTATTGTTTTAAACAGTTTGGATACAATTTCCGATGATTTTCAGTGCACTGCAACACCGATTGTTCTTGATCCTTATTTTGTTAGTTTGTTGTTTCTACTCGCTGGGGTTTGCATTAAAATAATACAAAGTCCTTACATTTCAGTTGTCCCTTTTATATTGGTCAGCCGCTGAACTACAACTTGACAATTACAAGTGGTCTAATTTGTGCGAAAAGAAAGAAATTATTGGTCCATATCAGAGGTCGATGCTTCGCCATCTACTGGGCATACGCAAACTTTCAGAAGCAGCGCAATCAGCTTAACCATAGTATAAGCTCGACGTGTTGCTTCGCTACGTGTTCGGCTCTTGTTTTGCTGCTTCGCACTGTGGCTCCATTTAAGTTTTTTGTTGCAAAAATAATAATTCTTGGATCATCGAATAATTTAAATTGCATTTAATAGATCATTTTTCAAGATGTGAGAAAAAGGAACATTATTTTTAACAATTTTCCATTTTGTATGCTTCTGTTTTAAGGTTTTTATGTTTTAAAACTATAACTATATTTGTCTAAAGGTATACACTACCCTTAAAGATGACCGAAGTCTCTCATATTTCCTGGAAAGTTCAAAGTTCGCAAACAAGGATCCCAAGAGAATGCAATTTTTATACCCGTTACTCGTAGAGTAAAAAGGGTACACTAAAGTCGTGCAAATGTATGTAACAGGCAGAAGGAAGCATCTCCGATATCATAAAGTATATATATTCTTCATCAGCATCAACAGCCGAGTCGATATAGCCATGTCCGTCTGTCCGTCCGTCCGTCCGTCCGTCCGTCCGTCTGTATGAACACCTAGATCTCAGAGACTAGAAGAGCTAGAGCAACCAAATTTTATACGTAAGCTAGTATTGTCTGTAGGCAGATCAAGTTTGTTTCAAATTTTGGCCACGCCCCCTCCCGCCCCCGCAATAAAAAATATTGAATAACTCCCACAATTTTTAAGATATCGAGCTCAGATTTTGCAGTGTAGTCTATGTGGCCAATATCTACAATCTCACAATTTTCAAAAGAATCGGATAATAAATGGCCGAGTTAAAAAAATGTTGCATACTTATCCGAGCTGAGCTGAGTAACGGGTATTTCGAAGTCGGGCAGGGCCGACTTTAACTTACGCTCTCGTTTATACTTAACTTAGTTTAGAATGTGTTATGTATTTTTTCTTTAGAAAAATTTACCAAAGGAACGCTGACTCCATAGAAGTAACCCACAGTGTTAAGGAAGCTGCCACTTGCATAAGAACGCAGCGCCACCAGAACAAAGCACGATTCCTGCTAGCAGTCCTAGACATAATACATTAAAGTCCAACTGAAGTTAAGGTTAGTAACTCGTTCTCTTAACATGGCACGAATTATTTTACATGTGGATTTTGTCAATATGAATCGTTGAATCGTTGTAAAAAACAAAAGCTGTAACCTCGACTAAAAGTCTAAAATAAATGGTGTTGAAAGTTTCGCGGAATTTGTAGGTAACGACTTGCACTTTAAAAAATCCGGAAAATTGTTCAAAAAGGCTTGGGATGGAAATAATAAATGCCGTTGTTAAAAATTCTGGGGTGTTACATATTAGAAACAGGGCTGCAAATCAAAAAAAATATTCGGATATCCGGTACACAAGTGCGAACTCAAATTAACGAATGGTTAAGGTTCGAGGTTTCTGGGAGAAGGTTTTGGTTCGAACCTTGGTTCAGTCCATGCTTTATACAACATTAATAGTTTTTGTGTGTTATGAGTTTTAAAAACCGCATTCGACCTAAAAACTTCCCAAAGAGTATGCGAACCGAGTGGTTGTTGGGTCGGTATTAGTAAGTAGAACTCATGGAAATATTCAATATATAATTTACAGTTAAGTGAGAAATTCCATTTCTTATTTTATGTAGAAAAATATTACAAAAATAATGTTAGACTCTTGCTTTTGCGAATTATTTAAGAAGCTTTAGAGTCGAGGTGAGTTAAAAATAAAGTCTTTAATGGGTGGGAATTTTTCTAAGAAAATTCAAATTTTTTTTCCACTTTCCTGCCCATTTTTGAAGTCAGACGCAGCAAATAACAGATGAAGTCGGTAGACAGAAGGTCAAATTTTCGTGTTGCGAACAGAATTTTAGGTTCGTAACAGGTTCGGGTTTAGTTTTAATGTATAAAGGGGTTCGGTTCATAGTAAAATAAAAGTCGGAGCTCCGGGCTCGAACCGGCTTGGTTCAAAACCGGTTTGCAGCCCTGATTAGAAAATCTCTAAACTATTTTCGGTTGATGATCTTTAAAACTTAGAATATAAGTCGGAGCGGGGACCGATTACTTTTAAAGCCCGGCTAAGCCTTTTGGCATTATCTAGTTGAGTAAATAAGTTAGACATTCTTGAATTATTTATCTCTTCCAATTCCATTTCCATGCAATTCGTTTAATCATAACTTATAAATTAAATAAAATTATTCTGCTTTTCGGTAGACAGATAAAAATATCGATAATATCGACTAAACTAGCTTGTTGTATTTGACCGGAGCACTGCGACACTCAAATTCGGCTAACCTGCGGTTCAGTTTGACTAACCGGACATTGAGAAATTGTGCTTTAATGCAACACAAAAATCAAAAATAAAATTCACGGCAACATTCATAAATGCACAAGCGTATAATTAAGACTAATCGGCCTGCAATTATTTATTTGATAAACTTTTCATAATTCATTTCAATGGATTGCAGATAGTGATCATACGGGCAAGACAATCATTCAGCTGATTGAAAGTCCACCATACAAAATGAAAACCCTAAAACCAAAGTCACAATTCAATGGGCCTGTGAACAATCCAAAATGGTTCAATCAAATCCATCATCTCCCAGCTGAACGATACTTGTCTCCAGATAATACAAACACTCACACACAACAAGTACACACACATTCATGGCTGAGCTGGCGTTTGGTATGCCGCACACACACACAGCCAAACACAAAGTCTCCATGGCGATTGATATTAATGATTTGCTGCAATGTCATTAAATTATTTTTCCCTTTTGCTTTATGCATGATAACCCAGCGTGAATAACAGCAAATGCTCTACACTGTCTACTGATTGCATGGCTCAGAAAGCGGAGGCGTTGCCTTCTACCCTGGAAACGAAACCGAAAACCAAAGGGACAGCCGCATGGGCAATGGGAATCAAAGGCCCTGATAACACAACAGGCGGCGCGCAGCTCCTCGTAACGTGGCATTTGTTTAATGGATTAAAAATAATAGGTACAAAAAGAAAGCAGAGGGATGGCTGGCTGGCTGGATGAAGGGAAGGCAAGAGACAGACAGATAAAAATCGTGGCACGTTTGGGAAAATGTGCGGCGTGTCATAAATTAATTTTTCTAAATTTCTGCTGCTCGTCTGATTTGGATGTGGATTCTTAATAATAATAATGCCATGTTGCCTGCCTTGATGGACACAAAAGGATTTTGCTTTTTGTGGAAAGTTGAAAGCCACTTTCATTCAGGGTTGGTTTGTGTGGCGGCTGCCTGGGGCATAAAATAAACATAAAACAAGCTTCTAAAAATTATGCAAAAATCATGATTAGGCAATTTTCTTAATAAAGCTCAGAGGGCTGTGGCTGTGCCTGTGTACACTAATGCAAATCGATGACTTTTTTGTTGCCTCTCTGACCCTCATCTACTTAAGAACATTGTTCTCTCTCTGTTCAAAAGAAAATCCAGCAATTAAGACAAGAACGTCGAAAAAAATACACATTAATGACAAAAGTACTTGAGCGCAAAGTAAAAAGAAGCTGCTTAAAACTCATAACACACAATACAACAAACGATGGGCACTTAAAAGATGAAACATAAAACGAAGCCCCAGAAGCACATAAAAAACACATTGTGCCCGGGCGCACTTAAAACAGGGGAAGTTCAGAAATAACTCGTCTCTCGTCGTAAGCCATAAAATTTTGCAACATAAAAATTAAACCACTAAACGCAGTCAAAGCAGTTGACAGTTTTTGCTCCGACTTTTACTTTTAAGTTGTTGGTTTTTGGGTAGGTTCATAAAACCGACCACACCCCCCACCGCCCCGACAGTCGGGGTGGCTCTGCTGCTGCTGCTGCTGCCCCCTTAATGATATTCAATAATAATACATGCACATAAAAACCACTTGCGACTCAGTCGTCAACATTTCAGGCATGCCTCGGCTGCGTCTTTAGAATTTAATGTGCTTATAATGCCGCCTGCTGGCTCTTGAGCAGAAACAGACGCAGAATCCCACAGAACACAACACACACGCACGTACCGACGCGACGCACCCCTCGACGCATTTCTTTTCCGAGGACAAATGATGTCAATTCCAATGTGCAGGGGAAGGAATGACTAAAAATGCTGAGCGCGTTTTTGTTATTCTATCGAAAATTGAACTTAATTGGTGCGTGAAGTGTGCACTGAGTGGATTTTAGGGCTGCCGGGGCAACAACTATTGCCGCCACCCCAACTCATCCACCTGGCCTCATTATAATTTGCCAGTCAACAGAAGGCGGCAATCAAATTGGAGAGCCACACATACACAGGAGGGCTGATTGTGGAGACGCCTGGGTAATGGGAGTGCAATTTCATAAACGGAAGTAAATTATACAAGATGACGGTTTGAAAAACGTGCACAAGCATACATAAATTAGTACTAAAAACAGCAAAATGAGGTGGCCTGTGTTTGAGCAGACTTCAGCTTTAAGCGAATTTCAAGCAATTGCATAGAATTCGCTGAACCGGTTCAGCAGATTTTTAAGAACGGTTCAAAAGTGATTCAGACAAAATACCGAAACTGAACTGGAAGTTTGGTTACTATGTTCTTTTACTTAGTTTATACACAAATCAAAATAGAAATTATTAAAATAAATGCCCTTTAAAGTAGGCAAGCTTATAATTATCTACAGGGTTGCCCATATTCGACGGACCCATGTTTTTTTTTAAAAAATCAAAGAAAAAAATAAAAATTTGGCGGTTGGCAATCTTAATCATTTAATTTGTTCCAAGTAGATTTGTTTACATCAATTTTTGAATATGATATCTCTCAAATGGCCGCCTCTGGCGTTGATGGCGTATTGTGCCCTTTTTGCAGCATTTTCCATCGTTTTCGCCAACATTTCGGCCGGAATAGCGGCTATTTCTTCACGAATGTTGTCCTTGAGCTCTTCTGCGGTCCTTGGCTTGTTAACGTAAACCTTTGACTTCAAATATCCCCACAAGAAGAAGTCAGGCGGCGTCAAATCGGGCGAACGCGGTTGCCAGTCCAAATCACCACTTTTCGACATCAAACGGCCCGGAAACAATTTCTTCAGAAAATCGATTGTTATGCGACTTGTGTGCGGTGGAGCGCCGTCTTGTTGAAACCAGAACTGCCTCATACGCTTTCGATGAATAATTGGCATCACAAAATTGGTCATCATGTCGCGATAACGCTCCTGGTTGATGGTAACAGCATGGCCATTTTCATTTTGGAAGAAAAACGGCCCAATGACCGTTTTCGCACTAACGCCGCACCAAACTGTGACTTTTTCGTCATGAAGAGGCACTTCTTGAATCTCCTGAGGATTTTCAGTGGCATAAATACGGCAATTTTGCTTATTTACGGTCCCATTCAATGTGAAATTTTAATTTTTTAAAAGCACGTTGAGTTTTCACAATTGACTTGTTCTGTTGAATGTAAATTTCAACTATTTCAGAGCGCTCGCGTGGCGTGTATTGTTCCATGGTAAAAATCTACTTGGACTGACGCTTCAAATGCGGTATGTCATTAAGCGATCTGACATCTCTGTCAAAAGTTATGGCTTTGCCAGATGGGTCCGTCGAATATGGACAACCCTGTATTTGAATGAGGCATTTGATGACCAACCCAGCAAACATTTTTTATCGCGGAAGACAGGAATGTGATTCGCCAGTAGGTATCGCCCTACTCTAGCGATATCGCATTATTATCGCATTCTCATCTACCTAAACTCAAAAAATGTAATTTCTAATTTGTAGAAATTCGCCCTAAAATAATTTTCCTTTCTTGTTTTTAGACAATTTTTTCTTAAACTTAGAAAAAACAACCCAAAAAAAAAATTTGTAGAATACAATTTTTTAAATTTAGATATTCGATTTATTTTTTCTTAAATTTAGGCTAATTTTTTTATATTTTCGCTCTAAAATATAGAAAAAAAATGTCTAGAAAACTGCCCTAAAAAATATAAAAATATTAAAAAAACACCCCTTGAAATTCTCAAGTACGAAATCCGTGCATTCGGAATATAAATGGGGCAACTAATATTCGGCATGCTGAGAAAATCACCCTAAAATATAGAAACTAATCTAGAAAACCGCCCTAAAATTTAGAAAAACAGAAAAAGACACCGCATAAAATTCTCAAGTTCGAATTCCCTGCTTTCGGAATATAAAAGGGGCAACTAAGTGCTTAGCATTTGACTGCGTTCTTGACTTTGACTCAAGTGAGAGCTTGGTAGTCGAGTGCGATAAAATGCCTTTTGTGTTAAAGTTTCCCCGAGGTCCCGAGTTTAAGTTATTGATTGCTAATTACAATGTGATTTTCAGAAAGAAACTTTAGTGAACCAACAGAAAGAAAATATCCTATAAAAATAATATATAAGGGAAGGGGTTTAACGCTTCTTAGTGTACTAGTGTTCTTCCTGTTCTGTCTCCAGGTCCCCCACCCCCCCCCCCCCCCCACCACCTTTCCTGTCTATAATAGTTGAAAATGTTTTTAGAGCGAAGCTCTTTTACGGACGGTCGACTGGGGGGTAAATCCAGAAAACGATTGTCTTTGCGACAGATTTTTTGGCTACGCTTTTGACTTTGCAAAGTCAGCACCCATAGCCCCCCATTCAGAAAATAAGATTATTTCATCTCAAAACAAGAAAGAAAGTCGGTCAAGCCCGACTATAACATACTCTGTACCAAGAAAATTTGTCTTTTGATCATAACTCGAAAACCGTTCATCCGATCTTCTTTATTCCTTTGGCGGATCGATAAGTTATCCTAATAACTAAATATGTCCAGAAGGAACAAGCCATCTATCTTCAAAACTGTGGGAGATATGACGTTTTTTCTAAATTGCGGGGGCGGGAGGGGGCGTGGCCAAAATTGAAAATAAACTTGATCTGCCTGCAGACATAAGAAGCATATGTCCCATACATGTCAAACCTCTTTCTCTTACCATCTCTGAGATCTGTGCGTTCATACGGACAGACAGACAGACGGACAGACGGACGGACGGACAGACGGACAGACGGACATGGCTATATCGACTCGGCTGTTGATGCTGATCAAGAATATATATACTTTATAATTTTGCCCAGAAGTTTGCAACGCATAGAAATATTCATTTCCGACCCCATAAACTATATATATTCTTGATCAGGGTGACGAGCTGAGTCGATTGAGCTTTGTCCGTCCGTCTGTCCGTCCGTCCGTCTGTCTGTCTCTACGCGAACTAGTCTCTCAGTTTTAAAGCTATCGAGCTGATATTTTGCACAGAGTCTTCTTTTTGCTGCACACTACTAATATGTCGGAACCGACCGGATTGGATGACTATATCTCATAGCTCCCATAGGAACAATCGGTCGGAAAACTATTTTTAGTGAGAAAAACTTTTTTCTTTTCAATGGAAACGTCTCCAAACTTTGTAATCGTAGGTTTTCTATGTTTTTTTTATAATTCTCCCAAGTTTTATTAAAATCGGACAACAACATGGTATAGCTGCCATTAAAAAGATATTTTTGAAAAACAGTCTTAGTTAGAAAAACATTTTTGCTTTTAATGGTAGCATCCTGCAATTTGGCATTGGTTTGTTTTACATGCTTTCATAAAGCTTTACAAATTTTTGTCCAAATCGGATGACTATATCATATAGCTCACATACGAACAATAGGTCGGAAAATGGGAAAATCAGTATTTTTTGAAAATATTTTAGAGAGCACTTGCAAGGGTATAAAAACTTCGGCACAGACGAAGTTAGCTTAGCTTTCTCGTTTTAGTTTAAAATATTCTCAAAAACTGAAAATCCGTTCATAATTAGTTTTTGACAACGAATGTGCTCATATTGACACCAATGTTCACGGTTTTTCACTCTGTATATGCTCAAAAAAATCGACAATCGAAAATTGATTTTTGAAATGCAAAATTCGCGAGTCTGGTCATTGTGCGTCGCCCAGGCGTCTGCTAGTATCACGATAGCGATACGGTATTTTGAACCGCCGCCTTGAAGCAGATTTTACATTTACGAATCGTCATTCGATGCTCCGGAGCCGTTTGGCCATCACGGTCTAATCAGTCGGTTCAGTTTTGAACGATTTCTCCTTTAGCGTCTTTAGCCTTGATATTTGCCAGGTTCGACTTTTACTGTTAACTATTTTCAAGACTATCAATTGTGCTCACTATCGATCATTTTCAAACACCACTTTGTGGGTTTTGGTTTATGCTCTCACGTTGCTCTTACATTTACAATATACAAAACAAAAAGTAGTTTTGATTTGCCAGTATTGTATTTTTAAATCAGATTATGATTATCCCTCGTAAAGAGCTTCGCTCGTACCGGGTGTTCCACGACGCCCACTTCTTTTTTTTCTAAAGTCTAGAAATGTTTTTCTAAAATCTAGAAAGGTTTTTTTAAAATCTAGAAAATGCTTTTCTACTATTAAGAAACTATTTTCTAGCTTATAGTAAATATTTTCTTAATTTCAGAAAGTCTTTGTCTTATTTTTAGAAATAATTGTTCTAAAATATATGTTGAACCGCCTTTGACACATTTTTAAAGGCGAATTTCTAAATTTTAGGGCGATTTTGGCTGTTTTTTTTTTTGAGTGTACGGGAAGAAATGTGACACTATGCGATAACTTAGGGGCGATAAGAAAGCGACACTTCTGGGAGATAAGAAAAGATAAGATACTTCTGGGTTATAGAAAAAAGTCTCTTCTGAGCGATAGGAAAGCGATAAGAATGCGATTCATCCTAGAGGCTGGAGTGCTGTTCTTCCTCCCAAAAATAAGCCATACGAATAATATGTATTTCGAATTCTGTTATTTAACAGTACGATTTCGCACCTAAGGTAAATAAGCGTTGCCAAATTATTTGCCTTTGGTAATATTGTAAAAAGTCTTTCAACTCACTTCAAGAAGAATCGCATTCGGGTCTTCTTAGGAAGTGTTAATTCTCAGATGGGATAATGAAACAGCGAGACTTATTGGACCTATATTATTGAAAAGTATCGCATTTTTGCCCTCAAGGGAGATATATCGCCAATTTACCGAATGGACGGAAAAAAGCTATAAAACATATTGCCAATTAATCCCTTTTATAATATGAAAGCGATACCTAATGTGTTTTGTGTATGTAAATCGCCAAACTATCATCAAACTTTTCCCTCAAGCTATCGCCAAACTCTCGTATTGTCGAGGGAGATAAGTAACACAACAAAATATTATATTATATATATTTCCTTGCAAATATAATATATAGGTATATTTACTGTACCTTAACTCATACTAGGTTTTTACACACAAAATATATCATGCTTAATGCCCTTTAAAGTATGCTACTTTATAGAGCCCATGAGGCATGAGCCATTCGTTCTAATAGATAAATACTTAACTAAATAAAGTTTGCATATTTAAAGGGGCGCTTATCGCAAATAATTTGGTGTGTATAAACATAGTATCAGACTCAAATGCACAAGTCAGCAGTTAAAGGCATCGAAAATAAGTCAGTTTTATTAATATTCAACATAACATAATCTACTTTAAAGGGATTTCAGCATGATAAATAATTTTTAGTGTATAAATAACCAAAGCAATTCACATATTTTCCCAGAATTCATTTCCAAATGTCTGCGAAAAGTATAGTATTTTCATTGCAAGCTGTTTTCATTCTGATCAAAGTGATTGTTAGCCGGCTCAAG
Source organism: Lordiphosa fenestrarum (assembly GCA_035044985.1). Taxonomy (NCBI): domain Eukaryota; kingdom Metazoa; phylum Arthropoda; class Insecta; order Diptera; family Drosophilidae; genus Lordiphosa; species Lordiphosa fenestrarum. Next base: position 3,530 of record JAWNNO010002583.1, on the reverse strand, counting down.
CTCAACAGTTGATTATATTTCACTAACAGTAGGCAACCTGGTTCTGTATATTGAAGGGTTGGATGTAATTCTGCTTGGTTTTTGTGTGCGGTCTAGCAAACAGTGTATATTTTCCGATTTTGCCAAGCCCGCTACCGCCTCCGCTACTTCGAAAAACCTTATATCTTACCCATTTTTGTCGAGAGAAAGTTCCTGTTTTCTGAACATATTTAGTAATCAGTATTATTTATGGATTCGCAAAAGCAGAGTTGAAGATGGGATGAACGATAGTGAGCTAGTAAAGGGAAAACAAACATTTAAGCTAGGTAGCACTGGCTGAAACAGCGATGGGCAGCACTTAACACACCTTAACACTTTGTGAGGTAAATACAAAGTTAAAGAATGTGTTAGAGTCGTGCTTGACCAACTTTCTATCACGCTTTAGTTGGAGCTTAGGGCTGCTTAAAAGGCATATACTCGGGGCTGTCCCAGAAGATAGAGATTTTCGTATAAACGATTGAACTTTGAACTAAACAAGGAGAACTTTAGATGTAAAGTGACCGCAGCGCTGCAGACTACTAGATTATAGAGAAGGGAAACCGTGCGCATCAAACCTAATTGGCCTTGAATAGTCGGTTTTACATCTCTTAACTTTTGTCATTTAATCTCGTAGGCCAGCATTTTGGAGACATTTCACATATAAAGGCAAGTAGTTGTAGCTCGAAACGAAAGCGTTTATACGAAAATCTTTCGAGAAATCTGGGACCTTTTTTGGCTTTGGCAATTTCCTTTGTTTTGGTTCATCATAAAGTACCATTTCATTGCTTTAAAATCCACTATACCAAATATTACTGCGATTTTTTAACGCTAAGATATAACATTTTGAGTACATACATACAAAATAAGCGTATATCGAACCGCCCTTAGATATGCAATGGATATTATTGAAAATTTTCCAAGTGTCATTGCCTATTTTTGGGCAAGTTAATAGTTTTCACCACACGTATTTAAACTGGTATATCTTCGCTTAAAAAAATCACAGAATTGTTTCAGATGGTTTGTTTTAAAGCTAAGAGTAATACTCTGCGATAATATCAAAGAGTGTTAAATAAGTCCCCAAATCGCCATACATTTTGTATAAATAGGGTAAAAATAGGCATTTAGAGAAACTTTAAGATGAAATTACATACATCTAGACCTGATGGACCATTTCTGCAAACAGATTCATCTAGAACCACCACCAACCCTTCAAAATACTGGGAAAAAGTCAAATGAGTGAAATAAATATAAGTACAAAAATATATATCAGACTTGGCAGTTAGCAAACTATCAAAAAAAGCCATGCCTAATGTTTCTGAACAGCAAACAGAGACCGTTGAACATTGTCGAAGAGCACTCTCAAAAAATGTATTCACTTTAAGCTAAGTAGTCAGACAAACTAAATGAAGAGCTTGCTAAAAATACAACTTTTACCGCTGGGGTCTTAGCTAAGGGTACTGTGTGGCTGTTCAACACTAAAATACCACCAACTGTCAAACGGTCATACTGCATTTGTGTATATTTAAATTGATTTAGTTCATGAAAGCGAAAATGTAGGAGTGGATGTGGATGATATTTGGAGAGCAGAGGTCAATGGCCACTTTATTTTGTTTTTTGCTGCAGGCTAAAGCCACTGTTGAATCCATTTAGCTGTTTTTTGGCTTCTAACCAGCTAAACTCAATCAGCTGTTAAGACAGTCAAGGTTGTGGCGCCACGTCATGTACGCTGGGTATGAGCAAAGCATTTAGTTTGTCTGAGAACTGGGAACTAAAAGTTCTAGCAACCGTTTCGCTACCCGCCGACACCTGGCAAAATCGATTTAGCTGGTCTGAATACTTAGCTTAAAGACTATCAAAAGTTTGTACAATACAACATAAATATGGGCGGGTGTGGAGTAGTGGGTAGTGTGTGTGTCCGCTGTTTAAAGAAAAACTTTTTCATTAGATGTCCCGAGTCGGAATGGAACAAGGGTTGTAATCTTTAAGCATGAGGATACGAATTTTCACAGCCTGATAGCTTCAGGCTGGGCTGGGCTTCCCTCTCCTGCAATGGTTGATGGGAAGCAAAAACGGCGCACTCAAACTGCAGTGACCACAAAGAAAAGAGCCCACAACCTCACTTTAATTGACTTAAAACTTGCACCTTTCCAAACCCAACCCTTCCTCCGGACCCAAAAGTGTGTCTGTACCCCACTGTCTCGCTCCCTGCTTACTTTTATCTGTAATCCCATCAAAACTTTACAATAAAATTAATTTGCTCTATGCCACGAAATTGCACAACCCACCCTCGTGCCCCGCGCTTACCGCCAGCCCAGTTAGTCTGTCAGTCAGTCAGTCAGTGAGTCAGTTAGTGACTCTACGGCTGGCGCAGGCATCCAACCTGATTAGCATAAATTCGTCTATGTCGTTGCTGGCAACGTTGTCGTCTTTTGTCAACGTGTCTGGCATGCCAAGCTGAAAAACTTCTCCAGCCAAAGCCAAATGCTCCGGCAGCCTGTGCAAAAGGAGCGGGTTGCTCAGTCACGGACTTGGGCCACGGCCCTTTTGGCTGGCTGGCACATGGAAACATGTGTCACTGGGACTGTCTGCTTATTGCACGACTAATGTCAGTTGCACTCGCCCCTTGTCGCCGGCAAGGAATGGCAAAGGAGAGCCAACAAAAGGTAGCCAACTTCCTGGCACAAAAAGCTTTTTAAGCTGTAAAATGCAAGTGCTGGAATTTCTTCGGGGGTTGTTCGCAATTGCTTCCTTCGCTGTGTGTGTCCTGGGATGCGGTTTGCCATTCAAGCGCAAATTATTTCCAAGCCGGTGACGCGGCTGGGTGAAGGACGACGCCGTGGCTGCCCAGGCACAATAGTTTCCTTCGGCTCTCTCTGAATGGGTTCATTCATTTGGCAGGTTTCCCGCCGCCGCCCTCTCGGAATTTGTGTTATTTTTTTCCTTTATTTTTTTGCATTACAATAGCCTCGACAGCTGCAGATCCGTAGTACACAAAACCAGACCCGTGGGCCTCTGCTGCAAAATCTCACGCATTGCATCAATTTTTCATATCCCGTGCACCTTTTGTTGATCTCTTCTTCTCAGGGCTGTCGGCATTCTAATTAACGCAGTTTGTCTTTTGCCCATCGACTTGGGGGGAATTATTTAGGTGTTCGGGCCACAATTTGTGTTGTTGTTGTTGTTGTTGTTGCCATGGGTGGAGGCAAAGTTCAGTAACACGCTTAGCCTCTAATCATATTTTAGTGCGGTCCAACTAATTGCGGACGCGGTTTTTACCTACCCTTGCGGTTGACACACACACACACACACACACACACACAAGTAAATAAGCAAGATACGGGAGAGCAATTTACACCTCGAATCTGTAAAATTCACAAGGCATTGTAAAAACAAGACGCCATTTGGAAGCAGGCCCTAAGCGACTATGAAATACTCTGCTGGTTAAACAAATGCAAAGAAACTTTTTTGTTTTTATACCTGTCTTTGGGAATCGGTTAGTATATAAAGATGGT